>WAAD01006159.1:3083-29890 GCA_013389945.1 Fregata magnificens
GCAGTTCTGTACAGCTGCATCTTTGCTTTAGCCCAAACAATTTCTAATGCTTCAGTGAAATGAGACTGCCAGGCTTTCGGTTGCTTGTTAAAAGGCCTGAGGGAAGGACCCTATGGGAGTGGCTTCCTTTAATGTATTTGGTTTTTTAATGTTGGCTTTCCAGTATGCAGAGTCAGGCTTAGCTTTAGCATGGGTGGAGGAGGAGTTGTAATGCTTGGTAGCTACCAAATCCTGTACGTGCCCCATTGAGTCACAGGGTGAAGTGACTTTTGTCCCTGGAAGAGTCTCCTCTCTGCAGAAACCTGGAACAGAAATGTGTGCAAGTCTGATTTGTTGTTAGTCATTACTTCATTTGCTGTACGGGTAAATATCTTGGCAATGGCTTTCCCAAAACCTGGTGTCTTTGAAAGGATGCATGAGGAATTTGCTGTAGCTCTGCTGGCTTTTGTGGTACTTGTTTCTGTTCCTGTCTGGAAAGGGGAGACGTGGGGTTTTTCTCATTATACTTTTACAGGTGAAGTGCACTCTGTTAGCAGTAGTGCTGAAGTGTTTCCTGTAACATGATTTTCATCTTTTTATTCTGTGGTGGAAGGGCAAATGAAAAGACTCCACAAATCCAGTACTTGCTTTCCAGTGATTGATTTTTAAAGTTAGTCCTCAGTCACAAATGGGATGTAAGAATATTGCCTGAAAAGGCTGTCAGTCATTGAGGCTGTCATGCCTTTAAGTGATTTTTTTTTTTTTAAAAAGGAATTGTACACTTAAGGTGCTTCAAAATATCATTCTTGGCTCCAAGAGCTTCAACTTTGTGTTCCTCAGTGTGGATCTCGAACCCTGGGATGGATGAAAAGGTAGGCTTGATTGCTTCCAGTGATGTACTTACTGCCTCTTGCTAATTTTGTATAGCCTGCTAAAAGTGAATCTAGTGTTCTGTATAGAGAAAAGGCCAAATGTTTGTCTGTTTATGTTAATGCTGACCCATTTAGAGGAGATTAAAATTTGACTGGCTCAACACTGTGGTTATCTGTCCTTTTTCGTAAACAGACAAGTTTATTGGGTCAACTCAAAAAGGGTTTAACAAAACAGAAGCAAGGTGACCTCATCCCTACTTGTAAATAGCAAGGCATTTGTCCTGTGTGATTAGAGGCAGAGCTCTCAAGTCCATTTCAGTAAGCTAAACCCTTAATTTTAGAGCAAAGTGCTCTTGCTCAGCCCCTGCAAACCTGCCCTGGCTGAGACAGGTCTGTTTAGGTCTTCAGATATACCAGACTCTCAAGGGAGTACCTGAAGTGCCACAGCTGGATCCATAGGGCATGGAGCCTGCTAATTTAGTAGTCTTGGACTAGTTCATTGCCTGGTTAATCATTGCAGACAGCTGTGCAACTGCAAAAGCAATGCCAGCTTTGTGTTAGCTGTACACAGACTGATCTGAGCTTTTAGGTAAAGATCCTGACAAATACATGAACCTGTTAACACATGTTCAAGGTGTATATGTTCAGTGAATGTGTATTTAGACTGTCTAAAAGGGAGAAGTACTAGTTCATAAGTGTCAAAGCATAATCCTGCCTACCAACAGCTGATTCTTCTGAAACTAACTCCAAGCTGGTATGCTCTTTTAAGGTAGTGACAGGCAAAAATTGGACATAGAAGTATCAAAAAAATGTGGTATGTTTGTAATCTGAAGATGATGTGGGAGAGAAGACTCTTGGGGAGATACAGCTTAGTTGGATTGGTTATAGAGTCACTAGTACAAAATGCTAATGACTAATTGTGCCCAGTTTTATTTTTAACAAATTCACTGATGTTGTGAAAGTTGTAAACAGCAGACTAGCTTAAAATCCAGGTGGCAGGAAGGTCTTGGGTAACTTTTGTATCAGTGTCTCTATTAATTTTCTAAACAAAACAAGGGAAGATGCCAACAGAACTTCTGGGAGTTTTAGCTGGGGAAGACTTGCTGAAGCACCTGGTTGTCCTTGAGTCAGTGATTGTTCAGGAACTCAATCCACTCTTCTACTGATTGTACCTTCCCTGGAGAAGCTGTTGCTGTAGTTTGCCTGTTGTCTCCTATGCAGTTGGTGGTAGTGTTGGTGAAAGTCTACTAAGTATGGAAGTGAGGTAATGTACTACAGCTTAACATCGTACTCAAACTCTTCATTGAGATAAGTGATGCCAATGTAATCTTCTGATTAGAAGAATAAATGGATTTTTGTAGCCCATTCCTCTCTCCCTTCTACTGTGAAGCTCAGAACTGGAAAATAAAAGCTTCAGAGTTGTCCAATATTAAATGTCTCCACTTTCCTCACCCTCTGTTCTCCTGCAATGCAGACTGTTATGGTGGCAGAAACTTGCAGCTTTCCAGCATGCTGTTAATCAATAGCTGATGTCAGACTTGTTTTCTTCCAAGGGATTTTGGTATAGCTGCATTGAGTACAGAAAGTACTTCTGAGGTTTTGTCTTCCTGCTAGGGAGACAGGGAAGGTTTTGGTATGGCCTGTCCTGTCAGTGTATTTTCACAGTTGGAAGCAGCAGCTGTGGTAGAGAACAGATGGTTCTGAAGCTTTTTCCTGGAAGCTCCAATTCCCCATTGGTTTGTTGTGCCTGTAGGGAATCCAGTTCTAATTGTAAATATCGCTTACATTTTTAAGGTTACAGGCTGAAAGCTATGTCTCTTTTATTGGTATCATCAAGTTCTTGTAACAAGCCTTGGTGTGTGTGCAGTAGTGTTAATTAGGTGCCTGTATCTGAGCCTCCTGGTGACTCTCACCATCCTGTTAAAGCATGGTGTATTGCAACTTCTCAAAAAAGTGAGTGTGGGAACAAGCAGAGACTGTTTACCAGCTTCCATCTGTAGGAGTGAGCTGCCTTGCTAAGCATCAGTAAAAGTAGCAGGAAACTTCTTTCAGACTGGCTTCGCACTTTGGTTACAGTGTAGATATTGCATAGTTGAGAAGAACAGTAGCCTGTTAGTTCTAGTCTTTTTAAATACGAAGGGACTTGGGTAGCTCTTGTAACTGGGGCCTGTCACTGTCTTGCAAAGATGGTGACTGTGTGGTCTTCTGGCAGTCCATAGCTTGGCTCTCTTCTGAAGTTGCACTGGTTTTCATTATTGCTTTCTGTCTATCTCTGTTCATGAAGGTGTATTTGCATACTGCAGATGAATTAATATGCTGTAGGCAACTGATCTAGTCTGGAATCTGTCCATAGGCAAGAGGTTTGATGCAGATGGATCAGAGTTGAAGTGGTTATGACTGAATACACAAATTAATTGCAGTGTCTGTAATGGGACCTCTGCATAAATTTGTGTTCTTCCCTTCCAGCTGAGAGATGCAGCCTTATCAGTAATAATTTGCTTTTCTTCCCCTCACAGGGTAACTCAGGTAATACGTGGATCCAGACGGTGATAATTCTGCTGAGGACTGGCAATTATTTCTAGTTTGAAGAAAAAGTGACGGTAAGATTTAACTTGTCAGTTGCTATGTTACTTGGGTTACCCATGCAGCTGAGGAAAGACCCAGGGAAAAACCTGCCCCTTCAGCATGGATGAAATGTCCCTGTAATAACTGCAGCCAGCTGTTTGAACCATATGTTCAAAAGAAGCTGGATCAGTTTAAGAATTTGATTTCAAGCTGGAAGATATTGTTATATTGTGGGGTTTTTAATTCTCTCCCCTGCCCCACNATCGGGTTTGATACCTGAGACACTGTTGCAGTTCTAGTGCAGCACTGATTATGAATAAATCTCCTTCCCAACTGATGATCCAGTTGCTCTTTCTTGTGGTGGTCAGGGTGTTTAGAGCAGTACAAAATAAACTTCCTTTCATCTTAAAAGTTGCTGGTCTGAGTTGATATGCTAGGATTTTTGTACCAGTGTTAACTGACAAATTTAGTTGGTTAGCAGAATCTTATATTTAACATGGCAATTGATATGAATATCCAACAGTATGTTGCAAAAAGCTTTAATATTGGTTTTTATCTACAGGCTCAAAATGAGTGCAATGTTGGAAACCCCTGAGCTGCCGGCAGTGTTTGATGGGGTGAAGCTAGCTGCAGTTGCTGCTGTTCTGTATGTTATTGTTCGCTCCTTGAATTTAAAAAGCCCAACTGCCCCTCCTGAACTCATTTATCAGGATTCTGCTTTGGCCCGCTTTCTACTCAAATCCTGCCCACTTTTGACCAAAGAGTAAGTAGTATATTTTTCCATGTTGACCTGTGGTATAGGTAGAAGAGCTATACTTAACCATTCTTCTGCCTAGTGTGTTTCTTAAACCTGAGTGCAAATGACTGTTAGGATATTCTGTTGATAAAATAAACTTGTTCAATGTCAAGCATTTCATTATTGTTAGTGTCCTGGTAGGTACCTGGGTATAGGACCAAGCCTTATTGTGCAGAGCTCTCCACAGATGTATGGAAAAAGTCATCCCTTCCCCTCTGTATAGTAGCTGTATGTTGATATTGTACTATACCAGCACTACATAACCCACTGTCTGTGGAAATAGGGGAGGGATGGGTGCAGTCAAGCGCTTGTTCCTGTTCATGTACTCTCCTTTCTGTTAGGGAAGAAATCTGTTGGGGCTCGCAGGAAGGAAACGTTTTCATGGTGTATCTGTGCACTTATAATGAACGCAGGGATGGCTATTAATTTTAAAGTGCCTACTCTTATTTGAAGTGCCTTAAGTTGATTGAAGACTAATGAAACTTATTACTGGGTAGAGCACATCATAACTAGTTTAATAAAGTAATGATATACTGGCCAGTGCTAAGCCTGTTGAATCCACTTTCAAATTGACCTTATGTCAACAGTGTATTTGAGCAGGCTGATCCTTGACCTTCCATTCTAGGACCTCCAGAATCAGTGCAGCTGCCCTTACCTTCACCAATAATGTGAAGCATTTACTACAATTTCATGAGGCTTTGGAGGTACAAGGACTTTGATTACAGTATTTCTCTTCTGCAATCACTTTGAAAACTTGCAAGTCCTATTTAGAAGACCTAAATACATCAATTATCTAGTAAGCACTGAGTGCAGCTGCATGAACCTTCCTTTTGGATCTCAAAAGTCAAACTGACTTAATGATACTCATTCTAGGGGAGATGGGAGGCTTTTAGCAGTGCTGTTAGGTGCCTTGATTACATAAGGTGTAAGATCTTAGGCCATAGGATCTGTAAACTCTTAGAGGAAACAAAGCATTATCCATTTTAAATTAGAGCCCAAAGAGTTCCACAATGCACTCTGAGTTTGGTAGCAACATAACTGTGTGGTGAAGCTGAGCATTGAAATTGGATTCTTGATTATGGCTAGTGCCTTAACTGCAAAGCAGTTGCTTCCCTAAAAAATACCAGGTAACTAGAACCTCCTTAGTGTATCTTAGACGCTTGTCATCTCGGTGTTGGTGTGCCAGATTGACGTGTTCCTAGTCACTGAAAGAGCAAGCATGAAGCTCTGCTGATTACCAGTCTTGAAGGCATATTAGTATCAGGCTAATCTTTGGAAACAGATTGTAAGCTAATTCAGAGTCTGTTTTACTCCTGTTTCAGCTCTGTTCTCATGGCACAAGCTCCTAGCACTACTATATTAGAGGCATGTTTTGGACTTTCACTCAGTTGGAGAACAAAGTATTCCCGAAGGAGTGAAAATGCAGAACATGTCTAAAAATTGCAGTGTGTCTGTTGTGCCTTAATTGTAAGAGTGAAGAGCTTCTTGCAGAACCCTAGTGATCTGTTAATAGTGTGCAATCTCAGGTTGTTTGCTTTCTCTGGATCAGCTCAGAGCTCAGGCTTGCCAGCTTCTCTGAAAACTCTAGCAGTGTCTTCCAACACATGGTTCATGGGCAGAACATTGCCTCAAAGGCTTGTGTGACCCCAGGAAACAAGCTCAGCTGAAACAAACTAGAACAAAATGTGTCAATAGGTAGTTGTTCAATCTTGTTACCTGTATACCTATGTTAAGGGAGACAGGAATATAATTGCTGTTGGGGATTGAAAGGGTTTACAGGAAAGACAACTCTGTAAGGTGATGTATATGTGACTTTTTTTGCTATTCTATTGATGTTATCACAGACTTTTAATACAGAAACTTAAAAATAATGAAAGAAATCCTGTCTTCAGGCATGAAAGTCACCTGGAGACTAAAGGAGAACAAATATATTTAAATTCCTGCAATTATGCATGAAATAGTTTGTAGGACTAATTAGCAAAAAAAAGCTATGTGAAAACAGCTTGTGCCATACTCCACTGAAAAATCTTGTAAGGCTTTGATTACTTGCTAATTATTCAGAGTGTTAGGAAAGCTGATTAAGCAGCTCTTTTCAAATTCTACCATGAAAGCAAAATAAGTAGCCCAGCAATCCCTTCTGTTATATCAGTACTGGGTTTGTTGTAAGGTCTGTTATAAGACCAATTCTTCAGTATATCTGTGAACTGGCCTTCAGACCTGGTTTGTTCAGCTCTCTGATGCTTAAGGGAGGAGGGGGTGAGAGTATTGCTAGAGAACAGGGTGGCAGGGAGAAGGCAGAAATAAGCAAAGTTATTCTATCTGTGTGGCTATTCAAAAATACTTGGAAAAAACACTTTTGGATTTTTTCCCCTTCATGGCACCATCCTCACCTATTGACTTAATACATTGTTACCATAGTGTCATTCAGTAAGCCTAGTGGTGGTGGATGAATAATTTAAGAGCTTCGGATAGTAAAACTGCCTGAGATGGCTGCATGCCAGGTACCCTGCAGATGTTGGTACTGCTTTTTACAATTCTCTGAACTGCTAGANGCTGATTACCAGTCTTGAAGGCATATTAGTATCGGGCTAATCTTTGGAAACAGATTGTAAGCTAATTCAGAGTCTGTTTTACTCCTGTTTCAGCTCTGTTCTCATGGCACAAGCTCCTAGCACTACTATATTAGAGGCATGTTTTGGACTTTCACTCAGTTGGAGAACAAAGTATTCCCGAAGGAGTGAAAATGCAGAACATGTCTAAAAATTGCAGTGTGTCTGTTGTGCCTTAATTGTAAGAGTGAAGAGCTTCTTGCAGAACCCTAGTGATCTGTTAATAGTGTGCAATCTCAGGTTGTTTGCTTTCTCTGGATCAGCTCAGAGCTCAGGCTTGCCAGCTTCTCTGAAAACTCTAGCAGTGTCTTCCAACACATGGTTCATGGGCAGAACATTGCCTCAAAGGCTTGTGTGACCCCAGGAAACAAGCTCAGCTGAAACAAACTAGAACAAAATGTGTCAATAGGTAGTTGTTCAATCTTGTTACCTGTATACCTATGTTAAGGGAGACAGGAATATAATTGCTGTTGGGGATTGAAAGGGTTTACAGGAAAGACAACTCTGTAAGGTGATGTATATGTGACTTTTTTTGCTATTCTATTGATGTTATCACAGACTTTTAATACAGAAACTTAAAAATAATGAAAGAAATCCTGTCTTCAGGCATGAAAGTCACCTGGAGACTAAAGGAGAACAAATATATTTAAATTCCTGCAATTATGCATGAAATAGTTTGTAGGACTAATTAGCAAAAAAAAGCTATGTGAAAACAGCTTGTGCCATACTCCACTGAAAAATCTTGTAAGGCTTTGATTACTTGCTAATTATTCAGAGTGTTAGGAAAGCTGATTAAGCAGCTCTTTTCAAATTCTACCATGNCCTTCATGGCACCATCCTCACCTATTGACTTAATACATTGTTACCATAGTGTCATTCAGTAAGCCTAGTGGTGGTGGATGAATAATTTAAGAGCTTCGGATAGTAAAACTGCCTGAGATGGCTGCATGCCAGGTACCCTGCAGATGTTGGTACTGCTTTTTACAATTCTCTGAACTGCTAGAAGTTCCTACATATCGATCAAACACTGGTAAGCAATAGACTCTGTCTTCCTAGAGCTCATGTTTTCTTACCTCTTTATTTCCCTTCCTCTACCCCAGTCTAGCTCTGTACTTTGGCTTACCAAGTGGAGTAGCATAATCAGACCCTTTTTGATTCAAAGAACTGTTTCTTGCGTGGTAGCTGTTGCAGATCAGCACAGCTACTGGTGCCCTCGAGCACTTGGGCCTAACCCCTGGCTGCAGCTGTCTCCTTTTCCTGTCTTTCATATTGGTACAGAAAGTCTGCCATCTGCTCTCATTCCTCTAGAAATGGAGCATTGGCTCTTTGATTCATGAGGACAAATTTGGCCAGTGCTTGCTGTACTGGGCTAGAGATTTTTTTTTGGCTGTTCCCAATTTCTTCTACCATCAAGTGCATGTGTGTATCTTTATTCCTATAGAGGCATGGCAAAAAGTCATCCTTATTGAAAATAATTATCCTTGCTGTCTGCACACTTATCATTAATAAAGGCAAGTTCCTCAAAGATTGAAGCAAATGACTGTCAAGCCTGTTAGTAAACACTGTCAAAGATCCAGACTAGATCCTTCTTATCCTTTGTTTGCACAGTAACCTATACTGGATAAGCAGGCTGCTTGGTACCAGAAGACTCTTTTGCACTGTCATTGCTTTTCTCATAGATGCAAGGAGACAAGTAGTCAGAAAAGCTGGCTTCAAGCTTTTCAATGTTCTCTTCCTCCATCTAACAGCAAATAGTGTTTGATTCCTGTCAACTCCTTAGTGTTTTACCCTGGGAGGAACACTTCCAGGAGAATAATAAACTAGAACAGTTTTACTCCTGAAGCTTTGGCAGGTGAACATGTTGAGAGGTAGAGATAAATGGCAGCTCCCTATTGTTAAGTTGAAGTATTGACCTTAGGGGGAGAAGCAGCCTTGGGGAGTCTGAGTCCTCACTAGGTGCTCTGCTGTGGCATTGGCAGCAGCCTTACATTCTCCAGCTCTCATCAGCAAGGAAGACATGCTGTAATACTTAGATCCTGATTCAACTAGAATACTTCTTGTAGTCACTGAAGATTGAGGAGGGGTGTAGTGGGCACTTTAGTAAATAAAAGCTGCCTAAATTGGGAAGGAGGTGGTATAACTGTGGAGGTCAGTCTGTACTTTTTACATAGCTCTGACTTCATACAGTTTCTATTGGTAGCAAACACTTCTACTCCACTTATGTTAGTTTCGTTTTCAGGGGCTCAGGGAACATGGAAGCTCTGTAAGCTGCTTTAAAATTCTGCTGTTACATATTTGCTGTGTCTTCATCACATTGAACAGTCTAGCTGAGCTAACACAGAAAAAGCTGCTTTCTACATATTTGGGGGGGAGGGGGTTGAACCCCACGGACTTTTAGATGAGCTTTCTTGGTTGGAATTCAAATTGCATTCCCTAGCATCAAGTAATGGCAAGGTTCAAACAAGGTTTGATTTGTAAAGCATCCTTTAAATACCTCCAAACTGCTTTGTAAAGGGGACAAAAATAACCTGTTGCCTGTTGTAATGCAGATGGCAGTTCTCAGGGTGTCTCCTGACATGGGCAAATCATAGGTTCTGCTTTCTTGCCATCAGTATCCAATGTACTACAGCACATCAAAGCTGATATAAGAGTTAATGTTTAAAGTGTTAAACTCCTCAGATGAAATGAAGTAATGCTCCAGAAATAAGCCTGTTGCTGAACTTCCACTTCAGATCTTTGAGGACCTGAATGCTGATGCTTGCTAATAAAAATAGCACAGCTTTTATGTGCTTTGTGTGAGCTGCTTATACAGCTGCTGCTTTCCTAAATTCCTGCATACTGAGTGATGTACGTGCTCTAAAATCATAATCTGCTGCCTGAGAGCCACTAAAACTTAATCTACAATCACATGTTGGAATTATTTTTAATATTAAAATGCTAGGAGAATATCTGTGAAACACTTAGGAATTCTCTTGCTCTAGGGCACTATTGTGGACAGCCACCTATCAAGATGTGGGGCTGTGCTGCACAGATGGAACACAGCATTTAGAGCTAAAACGCTAGCATTTGTGAGCAGGTTTATGTAGTTGGCTGTGAATTCACTTAGCCAGTTAAGACTGAACTCTGTACTTGTTGTGCCATATAAGTCAGCTTCCATAATAAGTAACTGGCATCCCCAGACCTGTTCTCCTGTCTGCCTTCTGATACAGAATCCTGTTACTGGAAGTTGCTGGACTGGCTACTGGAAGCCATAACTAACTGCCTCAAATATTTGGTTTTGCTCACAGTGCTGGTATCTATTGCAGCTGACCAAATCAAAACAGGGAGATGAGTCAGTTGAAAGCCTATGGGTCTGGAGAAAACTGGGAAGCCATTTTTGTTTCACAGAAACTGAGATTTTTGTTTCCAGTACAACACAACTTGCCTTTGGATCTCCTATGTTATCAGTACTTGCTTGTCTGTGCTATTGTGGTACATCATCTTTGTCCTTGTGTGGGCATGCATGTACCTCTTTGGCAAGAGGTCTTCCTGACTGCTGTTCACCCCCCAGCTAGCTGCTCAGCTCCTGTCATCTCTAAACTGCAATTGCAGAACATTGGAAATGCTGCTTATAGAAATGGTGTCTGTGCCTGGGCTCTCGTACATCTGTGAGCAGCTTTACTGGAACAGAGTACACCAAGGAATGTATAGTGAATCATCTCCATACAGTGAAACTTGCTGTACTGGGATAATCTCTATAGTACACTGCTTTTCAAAACCACTTTGGTTTATAGCAGGCATTATAGAGAAGTCGAAGTCTGTCATGTCTGTGAACACTTTCCCTGTTTCTGATTAATGCCAATGCCAGAGGGAAGACACCTGCTTTTATGAGTGAGGGGGCCCTTGTTTGGAAGGCATGGTTAAATTTAGCAGTAGTGATAGTTTTGGCATAAAATCTAAAGGGCAATGCTTTTGAATGCTCCTTAAACTGGATACTACTTAGTTGCTCAGTCTGCATGATATCTAGCTCATGTTTCCATGTGTCACACCCTGCTGAGCTTGTTTTGTTAAGGTAAGCCATAAGAAAAATGGCCTGAGTGTGTGTTCTTCTGCCTACAGGATGATTGTTTCAGAGGAGCATCTCTTTTCAGCTGTTTGCCATGAGGAATGATGGCTTCATTGCAAAACAATCTGTGCTAGCTATTGCTATCAGCACTGGATAGTTAGGTTTTTCAGCTGGATTGAGTATGAAAATGTCTCTGGAATTGTTTTTTCACATAATATGGCTTAAATAAAATTTAGCTTATCTGATCTGCACTTCCAGAGGGTGAGGACTCTTGTGTAATTCCTGGCTAGCTTTTTTTGCCTCACCAGTGTGGTATCATGCACCTTCATGGCTGAAGAGTTCTTTCTATGCCCTCCTCTTTGTATGGTGTTAGTAAAAGCAAGCTGAAAGTCCACACAAACCCTGGTTAAAAAGATGTCTTGTCCTTCAGTCCTGTAGTCTTGCACTGTTATGCTCAGTACTTGGTCTTGGAAGTTCTGGTAGACTTTGTCTCAAATATAAGTAGAAGTCGCTCATAGGAAGACTTTCAAAAATGGATTTGTCCATTGCCAAAATGGAGGGTCAACAGAAATAGTCTGATAGACAGAACATATGCCCGATTTGGCTGTAGATTATAAGGATGCTTTGCAAAGTCAAATTTGTCCATCAGCTGAGGACAGCTCTTGCTGGAATACAGTGATACAGAGGCATCACTTTTTACTGTCAAGGCTTTATAGGGCTTTGTAGCAGGTAGATTTTTGTAGATTGGTAACTTGTCTTGGTAAATTAAAGTCTTAATATTTTTAATAACTGCCTGCTTTTGCATCAGTCTGATAAGGTGAGTTTTAATCTGTCTTAGTTTTTGACTGATTATGCAAGATCTATACAATATGGATAACTTCTTTCCCTCTCCCTGTTGAAGTCTTGCGATATTCAGTCTCCTGGAGCCTGGATACTTAAGGGATTTTAGGATCTCTATCTTGCCATAAGCCTATTGTTTAAAGGCTGATGGGCAGTAATAAAAAAAAAATAGATGAGATAAGCTGCTGCTTTAACACTTGCATGCATTTCAGAGCTTTAACTGCTTTATTTCTGCAGTTGGCAATTAAAAATATACTTAACATGCTTAAGTATGACTAAGTAAGAGTAACAAATCTCTGCATCAGAGTGCTGGCCTATGCACATTACTCATGGTGGAACTTGACCTTTGAATATTTATCTAGAAGAGTGTAGTTACGTGCAGAGTGACTAACACTAGCACATCTTTGCTGCAGGCAGCGTGATGCTTAAATAACTGACTAGAGTTAATGTAAAAGATAAGCTGAGCATTTTACTTCCTTGGTCCATAGGATGCTCAAACACTTGCTTGTGCACTCCGAAGGGAGCAAGCAGTGAAAGTATCCTTGTCCGTAGGACTTCACACAGTTTCAGCCTTCAGATGGAAATGTGGAACCCATAGGTAGCATTTTTCTATCATTATGGATGGAGTCACAGGGATTTCTGCCTTGGTTTTAGTCTTTCCTTTAATGAAGAACATATCAGTGAAACTGTATATGCTGTTTGCCTGTGTAAAAGCAGTGTGAGGGTTTGACTTACTGAAGATCAGTACTTTGAGTAACTTTCAGTTAAGTTGTTTGAAGGCAGGTTTGGGGTGGGTTTTTTTCCCAAAGAAACCAGCTGTGACATGAGGAGGCAGGCTGTGGTAAGTCGTACACTCTTGGTAAGCAGTATGCTTGAAACCATTTGTCTTCGTTTAAACTCCAGCAGTAGTGGTGAGGCTTTGAAGACTGTTCTAATTTCCTCTATAACAACATCCTGTGGTATGTGCTGCTGCTTCTATTCCACTGGGTGACTGGAACTTATAGCTGGAAACTGAACTGTAGGTAAACACCAGGAAAGGATTGGTGCTTGCAGAGATCCTTGATTTTTTTTTATCAAGATGGTAGCAGTAATCGGTCACAGCTGTATAACTTGGCTGTTGTAGCTGGAGAAATGGCTTTCCCGTTAGCCCTATGGTGTAAGACTTTGGGTTTTACCTGAGATAATCTTTGATTTGAAAAGTGCTGTATAGAAGCAGAATCACCAAAACATCACCAAAACTTTGCAATGCATGTGCTTAACCTAAGATTAGAAACCATGCAACAATGATGTCTGAGTCTCTTCTAAAAGAGCTGCAAATTCTTATTATAGGTTGTATTTGACAGCTCTCCTCAAAAAAAGCTGCTAGCAAAACCCATGTGCAAAGGACTTCTGTGAAAGACAAAAAGCTAGTCAAGCACTGTCTAGTGTGGGGTATGGCTACTGACCTGAACTGGTTGTAGAGTAAATGACTGGGGTGAAGCTAGCTGCTGCTGCTTATGCTAGAAGAGCAGTGCCTGTTCCATCTGGCATAATAGTTGCTGTTCAAAACCCTCTGCAGTGAGCTGTATGTGACTTGAGCAGAACCATCTGTAGTTCTTGTGCAGCCTCGTTTACATCGACTGCATTATCCCGACTGATATCTACTTTGAATTGTGAGAATGTATCCACTACTTTCCACCTCTACCAGCAATTGCAGAGGATGAGCTTGTACAGTCCCCATCATTGCTGGGCATCTGTGCATGGCTGGTGCGCTGCACTGTGCCTGGCAAGACTCCCCTGCAGTGCATATCTCCCAGTGCAGAGATGCTGGGCTGATAAAAGATAGATAGTGCTACTAGCCTTGTGCAGATTTTTTTAAAAGCTTTATAGTGGAGTGATCAAATTCCAAATACACTGAGGGCCAATTTAAATGTTACAAGCACCAGTTGGCAGCTTTTGTAGCTTTTTATTGGAGTGGTATCTACTTGTACAGGAATCTATGTTGGGTCTCTTTGGGAAGTGCACTTGCAAAAACTGAGTGAAACTGTACAATGAGCTACTGTGTTGCGTTGACTGTAAGAAGTCTCTCTCATGGATGAGGGAAGAGAACAGGGAGAAAGTGTGTACTGCTGCTCTTGTCTTGCTAAATAAGCCTAGATAGTTCTTGTTTTTTATAGGAGGTCTTTTTGAGGAGTGTGTAGGGGGAACAGGGAGTTGTGGATATAACACATAAGAGCTGGCATGGGGAAGAAGGTCCAGCTGTGTGAGTAGGTAGTGTCAGAGTGCAAAGGAGACAAGGTTTCTGCCACATTCTAGTGGATTATGGGCTTAAGTAGTAAATATGAGCCCTGAGCTGCCTAGTCTTCTGTGAACAGGGGAAAACATGAAAGAACAGGCTGTCTGCTTCATGTGGTCTCAAGCAGTAAAAGGAATAATTGCAGGAAGCCCCCCCCCAAAAAAAAAGCCAGAATGGGGAGGGAGTTGTTAATCTCTCAGGATCTAAGGAGGTGTCAGCAGCTCTCCAGCTTCTTCTGGATGCCCTGCTCTCTGTAGCAGAGACCACAGCTCCTTAATTGGCAGTGTGCCCCCTGGGACTGCTATTCTCCTAAACAATAAATCATTCATGCTTTCCTGTTGAGAACTGATGTAACTATCTTTTTCAAGGCATTGGCTTGGTCCATCCTTTGCAGAGTGGCCAGGTGACTGCCTCACCACCACTATGTAGGCAACAGTATGTCTCCTGTTAAACCACTTGCAGCTCTGCTTCTACTAACAAAACTGATAACTAAGCCTTTAACCTCTTCTAGCTAATAGCTGTGTTTCCCCCATGTCTTCTTTGAGGGCCAGTAAGCCAGAAAAAGAAAGTCAGTCTGCTTTGTCATCTAGCTTTAATATGCCCTTGATAAACAAATGTAATTGGTAGTCCCCCCTCATGTTGAAAGGGATTTACTCTTCAGTGGAGTTTGGTTGGCAAATTGACAGGTCCTTTTAAAACTGTCCCAGCTTTACCTAACTCTGCTTGAGAGGCAAAACCCCCTGTACTGTGCTCTTCACTTAACTGAGAAAAGCAGTTCTGTGTAAAATCATCCCAACCATCAAGTCTTGGGGCTTTCAGTTGTCTAGAACTTGCTATCAATCCTGTTGTTTCTGCCACTGGCTTGTACAGTCAAGTGCTTATGCAAGTTCATGTGGCTCAAGCCAGCAGACTTCATTGTTTCAATTAAAACAGATTTACATTTTACAGGTTTTGGAGGTCAGTTTGGTTGGCTAGCAACATGCTGTCCCAATCTCACTGAGGCACAAGGCCTCTGCATATTTGAGAAGCATTTGTGCATGTAATGTTTCAATATAGAGGAATGTCTGGATTTTGGCTTCTGCTGCTGCTATCAGTGCTGATTTGTCAGCTTTGAGCATATCAGTCTCCTCTTGTGTCAGGCTGCAAAGATCAGTGCTGCCAGTTCAGTCATAGGAAAAATGATTTCATATTTGACTATATTTGGTAGCAAGGGGGAGATTTTTTATAGGCATGCTTATCTATTCTCAAAGGCTCGTTAACACAGCAGGGATAGGCAATTAAATTGCTGTCTCTTTCAGGTACATTCCACCCCTGATCTGGGGAAAGAGTGGACATATCCAGACTGCCCTTTATGGAAAAATGGGGAGAGTGAGATCACCACATCCATACGGACTTCGCAAGTACCTCACGATGCCAGATGGAGCGACAGCCACCTTTGATCTCTTTGAGCCGCAGTCTGAGCACTGCATTGGAGGTCAGTCAAACAGCTGCTAGCTGCATATAGCTGCTAACCTGGATTCTGTGCTCTGGGGGATGGATGAGGGCACTGCTACTTGATTTAGCAGAAAGGATAGATGTTAATTCTGGTGATGGAAAAGGGGCTGCTGAGCAATACTAACCAATGTGTGGAGCCTATGAGGCCACCTTGCTGTGTACCTGTATCAGATAGCAGGAGAGACCCTACTAGACTAATTAACTGCTTGTGGCAAGAGGTGGGGAGTTAAGGAACAGAAGAAATGTTCCATAACCTGTTCCTTGAGTGAGAGGCTGGCAAGGACAATCTGGTGGTAAACCTTGTTTGGAGTGCCCTTTGCTTTTTAAGACTGTGGTATCATAGAACAGAGGCTAGCTGCATGAGGTTCTTCATAGCCTGGTGTGCATGGAAGAGAAACTACACTTTGTCTGCCCCTTAGAAACAGATTCTTTGTAGTCTTTACTAACAACAGCTGTTTCAAGATCTGCATGAAAACAACCCCCTTGTGCACAGGATAGGAAGGAGTCCAGATATGAAGAGACCTCCATAAAAAAGAAAATTATGGTGATTCCTTACAACATTATGTATGTATATTCAGAGTGAATGTCTGCTTTCAAACTCACTGTTACTGCTAGTAATAGCAATGCCTAAAACTGAGTTACTGTGGCTTGACTTCAGAAGTACAGTTTACCCCTGCAGTAGCTGACTTCATTGTAAGCCCATGACTCCCATTTGGCCTTCAGAAAAAGCAGAGTTCTCTTAACTGTGAGATCCTCGTGGTGTAATGCTGCACTAGAACAGTTACTCTTAAGTTTATCACTAAAGAGAATCTGAGCAGTGCTTTCCTAATGAGGCAAAAATTCAGTGGCTAGAGCTGCTAAGCATTGGAGCTTTGCACATAAGAGTCTGATAGCTAATGCAAAGCGCATATGCTAATCCTGAATGTAATTTACTGTGCTTACTTGAATTACAACAATCACTTTCTTAGTTGATCAAATGATATCTTGTTAAACCAGTGAACAGTGTCAGCAGATCAAATATCATTAGATTAGCCACAAAGCAGATGATGGCTAATGTCAGCTGATCAGAATGTCTGTGCTTAGCAAAGCTTTGTTTTGAAGATCTGTGTTACTCCTGACTCTGGAAGGGAAAAGAGGGAAAAATGGCATAGCCAGTCTACTTGGTGCATGAATGAGCAGTGGGCTCCAGAGCTTCCATACACTTAGCAGTCACAACAGGCTGTCAGAAGGCAGAACATGTGTAATGTCAAAAACATCCTTCAAAGAGAAGAATTTACTCTTGGTCTCTAGGCAGTGCCATAGAACTGTTTGGGCAGCTTTCCCTGAAGTTAGAAAACTGTTCATCTTCTGTAACATGAATTACTTTTTCACATCTGTAGCACTAGTGCCACTAGTCTCCTGTCCCACACTGCATTTTTGGCAGACTAGTAGGATTTTTAGCTTGCTTCTAGTAGATGGTTTCCCATGGATCTGAAATGGAAACCTTCTGAATCTCTTAATTTGCATGAAGTGACATTTACTTAACTTCCCTCTCTTTCTGTGCACAGAGGATGTCACGATGGTAATCTGCCCTGGGATTGCTAACCACAGTGAAAAGCAGTATATTCGCACTTTTGTTGACTATGCGCAAAAAAATGGGTACAGGTGTGCTGTCCTGAATCACTTGGGAGCCTTACCAAATATCGAGCTCACTTCTCCACGAATGTTCACGTATGGTAGGTACTTTATGGCAGCTGGGGACTTCTTTTCAAGCTTGTGGAATTTCTAGGGCTTGATCAGCCTCCTTCAGCATAACACAACTGCCATATCTGAATGAGGATAATAATTTTGTACTGTTTCTTAGTAACTAAACTGAACTTACATGTGAGGAAGAAGGGAGGCTAATACTGGGATTCACTTTTCCTTGTCTACTGTCTTACGGTTGTTAAGCTCTTACACATGTATCCTAATCAAGGAGGCAGTTTTTTGGAAAGAAAACTTTTGGAAAAAAGCTCTTGTGGCTACTCGGAGCCTGCTCAAAATGATTTTAGAGATGTTGAAATGTCAGTTTAGTGGAATGTGAAACAAACCTGGCTCTGAAGGATAAATACTACTTTTGAGGCTTTGTAAAACATAATATGAGAGGAGTTTGTACCAGCCTATCCAGAAAGTACACTTCTATCCTAGGAGGGACACATGAGGATGGGTTCCTGCATGTAACATATGTCAAGGAACAGTAACAATTCTACAGTATGACAGTAAAGCTACATAAGTGGTATATACAGAAGCCATGAGTTTGGGCTTTCACCTTGAGTATAAGCAAATCTTTCCTAACCTAGAAATCAAAAGAAATAGAGGATTTGAAACTGTGTTAAAGGTGACTCCAGCTATTCTTAACTGCCCTGCTAGTGAGTAACATGATCTTGGTAGAATGTGGCCTTCTTGCCTATGACCTGATCGGGTTGTTCCTGAGTTCTCTTGAGCCCTCATATTCCTCTTTACTGCGAACATCTATAGGTACATTATGTTATGAGTCAATTGTGGGTTTAGCAGACTGGGGTTAGGTTTCTCTTTCTTTTTTAAAGATAAGTAAGATACTTACTGCTAAGAGTTTGGAATAATAGGTTGAATGTTTATCTCAAACAGTTGAATTGCCAAAATAGAAATATTGTGCTTTGAGATTCTGGGTCTGTCAGGCAAATAGGCCGCAATGCTTTGTTGCTTTAGTTATTAAATCTACTTCCCAGTGGAAAACATTTCAGGAATACTAAGTGCCTCAATATGTATTGAGGTCCTAGGCTGTTAATGGCTTCAAGCCTACCATGTCTTGGGAACTAAGCTTGGCCTCCTTAAAGCATTTGCTTTTTTGATAAAAGTAGAGAGCTTTCTTCCATGGAGCTTTGCTTTAGACCTTAGGGAGTTATTCTGTAGTGCTGCTCTTGAGACGTACCTTTCTGAGCCTTTTATAGCCTTGGAAAGGGCAAGGAATGCCTAGCACTTCCTTTGAGTAAAACAGTAAATCACTTGGTAGAGTTGCCTGTTAAATGGAGTGCCAGCAAGACTTTGAGCAGACTTTACTCTGCCTCCAACCCAAATATCCTATTGTCCTTCCAGCTTTTGCTGGATTGCTGACATACTTGTTGAGGAGCAAGTAGCCTAAATTTGGGATTTGCTGAATCCTCCAGCCTTGACATCAAGCTTGACCTGTTGCTGGTCTAGTTTGGGATTTCTGAAATAGTTGCTAGCTGCCCGCAAATCATGAAGGTTAAACACTAAAGTATTTTGATGGCTGGCTTTTTCCAGAGGAAACTAGAGCAATGCAGCATTTGTCATCTTGAGGAAAATTGCTCATTAAGAATGTTCACAAGGAAGTGCCTAAGCCCTGCTGAAATGCTCAGCCAGAAGTCTGCTGTTTCACTGAAGTAAACACAAACCCTGGTGCTCAGTCTGCTCCAGAGCTAGCCAAAACCTGAGTCTGTCTAGCAAGGATGCTACAGTTGGGGTGGGGACACAGTGGAGCACTGTTAGGTTGGCACAAGGTAGGATCCCAACTCTTGGGATTTATGTCCCTGGACAGGTTCCACAGGATAGAACTGAGATTCTGACTCTAGACAGGGATAAACAGCTGGAGTTTTATTTCTGTTGTTCATGTGTGGTGCCTCCTGTGCAGTTTGCAGTCTTAAATCCAATGGGAAGGTTAACAAAGTGCATGGACAGTTGATACCAGTGTACTAACGCCATTGGTTTTGCAGCTGCTTCTCCTCATGTTTCCTTTCCCCAACCTCAAAGGCAGGAGAAATAGCTGTAGATACTCAGATGTTGCATGTGTGGAGACCTTCAAGTCTGTCAAACAAACTGAGGACCCCAGTACTGCCAGAAGCTGGATCCCTTGGTGCCTGCAGCCTGTGGGGTGCAAGTGGGTGTTAGCGGAGAGCAGAACAGATCTGTATAGAGGCACTTACCTCTTCTCTTGAAGAGGGGATACCCACACATCTTCTAGGAAGCTGCAGTATCTTTACCTCTTCAGTGGTTAAAAAGGGCTAGCTGCCACTGCTTAAACCCTTCCCTCTGATTCTAGAGAGCATCTGCTTAGTCAGGCTCTGCAACAGTCCACTGAGAGCTCTGTCCTGACAAGTCAACTCTGCATTTGTCGCCTCCCTGCATCAGCATGGATTTAAGGATCCATGGCAGCCTTGCTAAAAGCAAAGGAGCAAGCTGCTTTCCAGACACACCACTTAAGTTCAGAAGTGGCAAACTGCCTCAGGAAGGTAATGAAGTGTGCTGTTCTTAGATAGCAATGTCAAGGCCAGAGTTGTTAGACTCCACTTTTTAAGCTGCTTTAGAAAGAAGAGTTTGGATTGTCAGATTAGCTGCTGTCATGATTTTTAAGCAAGTCAATTTCATCTTACATTGGCACTCTGTCAGAGCTAGGCATGAGCTAAGGTCCACAGGACTCATAAAACATACCTGAACACATGTGTGAATTAGAGCTCTTAAAACCTTAAGGTTATTGAAAAGTCAGAAAGGGTAGGAACCTGAATGTAAAGCACACAACTGAAGCTTGAAGTGGGAATCTAGGTATGTTGGAAGATAATTCTTGATGTTGTCCTTATCTTTAGGTTGCACCTGGGAATTTGGTGCCATGGTTAATTACATCAAGAAGACCTACCCTCAGACCCAGCTGGTTGTTGTGGGCTTCAGCCTGGGCGGAAACATTGTGTGCAAATACCTGGGAGAGAGCCAGGCCAACCAGGAGCGAGTTCTGTGCTGTGTCAGCGTGTGCCAGGGGTACAGTGCACTGAGGTAGGTCTAGAGACTTCTCCATGCCAGTCTCTTCTGGGGGTGCAGGAGGGGGCAGGTTTTTAGCATGGTGTGTTTGGAAGGGTAGGGGGAAGAGTGTGTTGCTTCTCTTGCATTGAACTGGTCTGACAGACTGCAGTGTGTGGGATGCCGCCCTCCTGAAGGAGCAACCAAAGCTCTGTTGATTTGGCAGCACAAATAAGCTTTCTGTCAACAATGTAAATAAGTTTTCTGTACCTGGCCAGGTACATGCTGGCAGCTTCTGGTCTGTGGGTGTGAGCTGGCCTAACTCAATGCATGGCAGAACTGCTACAGCATCCTAACAGGAGGCATTCCCTGTGCAGTCCTGGTGTAATTAACCAGGCAGGCTGGGCAGCATGACAAACTGCTGACATGATGCCAGGTTTGCAAGCAATAGTTTACACTTTCTCATCACTCTGAGAAGGATTCATTGGTTCATAATAGCTTTTCTGGCTTCAGTGTGCAGTTTCATCTGGCAGCTCCTACTTGGGGAGAGTGGAAAGAGACACACAGCTCATAGACTGTCAGTCCATGCTCCCCTCTTAGTGTGTGTTGCTGAAGCTGTGCTGTGGGCTGATGAGGAGATGGAGAGGCACTTGCAACTATGTTATACAATTTGGAAGGTGGGGAGGAGAAGGGTTATAGCCCTAAAGTCTGCCTAAAATGTTAACCTGTTGTTCCCTACCTGGAAGCCAAGGCTGTAGCACCTCAAGAGCTGTAACAGCTCCACCTAGTGCTAACACCTCCATTTACTGATGGAGGATCTGGGTACAGCACTGCTGCTTGCAAACTGGTGGCTGGACTAATGTGCAGTAATTTTCCATCTATGCACAGTTAATGAAGATTTAAAACAGTGTAACTGGCTAAGCTACTGCTTTCAGTTTCTAGTATCTGTACATAGGTACAACTGCTAAGGTGTAGCTGACTTCACAGTAATTTAACTGCACTTTTGAGCCCTGAGACTATTTGAAAGGCAAAAGGGGCTGTTGAGACTAGGGTATTTAGGTCAAGATCCTTTGGGCAGATAAAAATGGTGAAACTATGGTAGCCCTGTGAGGGGCTTGCTATGGAATTTGGCCTCCCAGCCTGGTCAAGGTAGCTGGAACTCTCTTGATGCTGCTGATGTTCTCCCTGTACAGGGACCAGTTTGATAGTCAGCAGTCTGAAGACACCTTTTACGAGTTAAGCTCTTACAGGTGAAAGTAAGAAGCTTTTCTGGAAGCATTAAAATGTGACTAAAAGCTTGATACGCACTCCAGTAATATTTCAGCATACCTAATGCCTTTTGAGATCAGATGTGACTACTGCTAAAAGTGTATCATCTACTGCTAGGTCCACATGAGTTCCCACCCTTAATCTGAACAGATGCTTTCAAAAACAGTTTTTCTGTTTTGCTTCAAGTAAAATGTTCTTAGTTGTCTTGGGGTTCTGGCAGAGAGCACAGAGCATCCTTTTGAAGCCAGCTCCTCAATTGCAGCCATCGGACAGGGTTTGCAAGGATCACATCTGGCTGTGGTCCACTTAGTTCATCTTCTGCAATTATGCAATATTGTGTTTCTGGTCTCCAAAATGATGTTGCAAGTAATGCTGTTGCCTAAGCTGATTTCTGTAGTAGTATGTCATGATGTGCTGGTAGAATAGCAGGGCAAGGACAACCTGTTTGACAGTACTGCACTTGGATATTTCTGTGGAGAAATAACAGCTGCTTCTCTGACTAATGCAAGTCTTCTGTGGGTTGTGTGGATTATTGAGCTCTTGACTCCACCTGCTGGGTAAACATCTACTAGCAAATCTCCAGTCACAAAGTGTCTGCTATGCATTATTGGGCAATCAGCAGGAAAGCTTTTCAGATCTTGTCTCCCTACCTAATATCTACTTCCGCTTTAAATGCGGATTAGCTGAAGAGCTAGGGGAAAGCAACATCAGTAAATATCTACTCAGCAAAAGACAGAATAGGGAGGGCCTTGTGCCCCTGGTTATAGGAGTGGGAGGGAGGAGGTATAAAGCACCTCCAGGTAGAATGGTTAAGCCTTAGTCTTCCTGGGCTTGGTCTGGTAGGTTAAAGTAACTGGCCTCATCCCTCTGGGCTATGTGAAAGTGGATTACCTGGGTAGACATGACCAGTTAGTTTACAGTTCCATTTTCTCTTATTAGCTTGTACAGCTTTTATCGCCCAAATAACTTTAGGAAGTGAAGGGGAAAAAAGTGGTGGGGAGCAAGGTGAACTAGGGATCTGAAATACAAAAGCGTTTCCAAAGCATTAAGCATGAGCCCTATAGATGGGCATAATAAAGTAGCAACAACACTAGGATCTGCTAGAAGAATATGAGGCTCTTAGTTTAATAAATTAACACGGAGTCTGGAGTATTTATTCCCCAAGGCGAAACGGGGACATGTCTCCTTATTCATTAATATCTGCCTGCACAGGCTTGATTCTGCTTCTTGATCTTGTGGAATGCATCTTCACAATAGCTACAGGCTGTGGGGAGAGTCCTCAGCTTTGAAACCTGTGCAGTCCTCAGAATACCGGAAGCTGCCTTTTTTCAGTGCTTGGAGCTCTTAGTATTAAGAGTACTACTGTACACCACAGGAACTGCAGGGAAAAGTGTAGTAGCTTTAACTTCAAATGTCTTGTGATAACTTAAAAGGTTTGCTTGGAAAAATCTTTTGTGAAGAAAGAAATGTGTGTCTTCCTGTCTTCATTCCCCTGCCCTGACATAAATGTAGTAGGTATAGTCTGGATAGACAAAAAGAGAAGGAAGTTTTTTTGTTGGGTTTTTTAAATGCCATGCTCCAGCATTGCTTACTATAAGAAAACATAACTTGCTTTTGCTCTGCAAGTCCCCTGCCAGGTTGTGGCTTGGGAGGTCATGCTAAATCTGCTGTAGTTCTCATGGTATGTTAATGTTTAAATGGTAGGAGTACTTCAGTAGCTGAAACTGCTCCTGGCATTCTTAGGTTGCTCAGTAAATGGTAGTGTGTTTCCTCAGTTACAGCAAACCCTGCTAAGATTAAAGCTATAACCTGCTCATGACCCTGCATAGCAAAGGAGTGCTGGTATCTGGCAGAGCTCACAGAAGTATGGATGACTTTAATTCTCTTTTAATGGCAGATAAGCTGTGAAGTGCTGTTCTGCTTTGAGAATAGGTAAAGACTTCGACTCAGATGCCACTTGCAGCTGCAACTAGTATTTATCCCTACAGCTTCTGCCAATGAAGCAAAACAATAATAGTGCCTGTACATATTGGAAACATCTGCACAAATTATTTCCTCTGCAGAGCTAATATACACAATAGATGACACTTTGTTCAGCAACAGGTTTTAGTCCTTTCCTTGGTAGTCCCATTAGGTAAATTACATTCAATTTATGCAAAGGGATACTAAAATCCTCTTGTCAGTGTTGCAGATCTTCATTGATGGCTTTTAAATGCTCTGATCAAAACAGCTAATTGCATTGTGCAAAATGAGATGGCAGATCTGTTTTCTGATACTACCAAACTTCATCAAAGTGGAAGTCACTTCCTGGAAAAGGTTAAGCTGTGGCAGGGAAGGCCTGGAGACTTGTTTACATAGCCTCTAGGCTGGCATAAGATGTTACAATGTATTAATCTGATCTGTCAAGATCTCCATTAACAGCTTTGATTGTTCTGCACTGTGTTTTTTCTAGGGCACAGGAAACCTTCATGCAATGGGATCAGTGTAGAAGATTTTACAACTTCCTCATGGCAGACAACATGAAGAAGATCATCCTTTCTCACAGGTACTGCAGTACATCACTTACACTGATAGTATTGATTGGGTCAGTTGCTATATTGGATTTGTCTTCTTGGTCTTTTAAAATAGGACTCCTGAAAGATTATGCACCAGATCCTTGCTTGGTGGTCTTTAGATGAACCAACAGAGAAGGAGAGCTGATGGCAATCTCATTCATATACTGTAAAATATACAGATAAGCTTTGGTGATCTTGGTAGAAGAAAGCAGGCTTTGTTGTCTTTTTGCCTTCTGAGGAGACTTGCTTAATGAATAAACAAGATGCGCACAGGAAAACATTGCAGTTAGACTTCAAAGTGGAGTATTCTGCATCTGTTTCACTTCTAGCCAAAGAATTCCCTATTCAAGGAGCCTCTTGTTCTGCCACCTACCTGAGGCAGGATTAATTTTCAAGATCTGCTGTGTGGGGCTGCTGCTTATCAAATAAGCAAATAGTCAAACTGTAGCTCTGGCTTCTGGCTGTTCCTCTAGAAAGAGCATGTAGCCAGCAAAATACTTGGTCTTGCTCTTCCTGGAGTGCAAGTGTACTTGTAGGATCCCTGTGCTGCTGTTGTGATCTGTGGCTCTCATGTATTAAAGGAATGTGTTTGTTAAACAAGTGACACACTCAATGTTGTTGTTTCCTCCATCAGAAGTGCTCTGGGTACTTCTTTCTAGGGCAATAAATGTGCAAATACCTTATCTGTGTATATTTGAAGTTGCTGGACTCAAGTGAAAAGGAGGGGAATATCTAAGACTCATTAGGATCATGTGTCACGTGCAGACTTTTGGTTCATTGTTTACACTGCTGTGCAGTATGAAACACTTGTAGAAGGAATTAGGGCAGCTGATATGTGGGATGATCCACGTAATTCATTCCAGATTGACAAATATTTAGACAACTTGATGACCAAATTTAACATATGAAGTTAGGTAAGCCCCCGTTAAAAGGTATTTACATTCATAACCCAGAAAAAGCCAGTGCTGGCTTGAAGGCAAGTCTGTTAAACTTTTTTCCATAATCACTTGTGCTCTAAGGTAGCTCCCCCAAATCAAACCTAGCCTCCCTCCTACTCTGCCCTGCAGCTGCCTCTGAAAGGAAATAAAAACCCCTTTCCAACTTGTGGCTTTTGTTCTATTTGTTAGGGGAGCAGTTTGTTCTGGTAAAGAAACACATCCTCTCCTGAGGGTAGTAACTAATTATGACAAATGTCCATAGTAAATAGCTTTCTGCTAAGGTAATGCACTAAGTAATTTCTGCTGTGTGAGCTAACCTAATGTCTGTGCTGGGGAGACTTTAGGACCAGATGGTGAAGGAGATGCTATGCCCAGGACTGCTAGTGCTCTCACCCGAGCCACCCACGGGTTTGGTCTGAAGCCAAAGGACCCTCCCTCTAACCCAGCCTCTGTTCCAAATACCCTTAGTTCTGTCTGTTCTGGGAAGATTCTTTTTAGAGGCCCCTCATGCAGTTTTTCAGTATAACAGGAAAACTTTTTTCTATAAAGAAGCTGCTAGGGTTTCTGTTATGCCTTGCTGCAAAGGGAGGTGGACAAATAAGCTGTGCTTGTTCCTAAGAAAGCCTCATGTATATGTAGCCCACTTCTGTTCTTAACTTGTCAGAGTTGGTATAGTTGTCCTTGAACAGGTCATGGCTTTGCTGCCCTTGTTATGTTGTTTGGATGTTTTTCTTGATGTTACTCTTTCAGGCAAGTTCTTTTTGGAGATAACATGAAGAAGCCACAAAGCCTGTCAGATGCTGATCTGAGCAAACTCTATACAGCAACATCCCTTATGCAGATTGATGATAACGTTATGAGGTATGAAGGGAGATTCTCTGATCCTATGTAGATCTCTGAAAGTACCTTCTCTTTCAAGTGTTGCTCTTGCATGCCCCTTGCTGTATCTGGAGGAATCTGCTGAAATACAGTGCTGACAACCTCAGAAATTCTTCCTTGCCTTCACTTTGAATAAAACGTACCAGGGGAGGAAAACTCAACAACTTATTGACAGTTACAGCTTCTGTAAAATCATCCAAGAGGCATTTATTTATCAGTAAATCTGAACCTGCAGCCTTCAATAACATAAGAAGATGCTAGCTCCGCTGCAAGCTCTAGCAAAAAAACAGTGCAGAATGTGGAAAGCAGCTCAGAACTGCTCATGAACGTCCTTAGCCCTGCTTGAATTTTGAAACAAACCTTCTGCCCAAAAACCACTCCTGCCTTCTCAATAAATGTTAGGGTTGGCTGAGATACCACCTTTTTTACTTGTCATACTAACACCTNAAAAAAAAAAAAAATTAAAATCACTTGAGTATAGGTTTACTGAATTCTCGGTTTGGGATGGAGAGCTAAGGATTTGGCAAAGAACTGGAACCACAGGGAATTCTGGGCGGCTTGTAAGCAGGCCCTTTTGTCCAGTATGTTTGAAGTTCACAAACTGTTGTGGTTTTGTATTTAAAAAGAGCTTTCAGGTAAAGATGAACAAGGTCAAAACTTTTTCTTTCTTGCATATGTACAATTACTTCAGTGAAATGGGATACTTTAAAAGAAATGTGCTGAAGGCTCCTAGATTTCAACTTGCATGTATAACTTGCCCATGCTATCACAATGTTTGAGTAAGCACAGAAAGCATAAAGGCATGTGCTGCCAAAGGTGAGTTTTGCAGAGACACTGGGTAGAAGAAAAGTACTGTCAATGAAAATTGAGGCATCATTCCTATCTCTGTATATATGTCCTCACTTGAAAGTAAGTCACATGGGTGATAGAAGCAGATGATTGCAA
>WAAD01006159.1:34075-86483 GCA_013389945.1 Fregata magnificens
ATGTGCTGCCCCTTCATGGAGGCCACCTGGGATTTTTTGAGGGGTCTGTACTATTCCCAGAACCTCTTACATGGATGGATAAGCTTGTGGTACAGTATGCCAATGCTATCTGCCAGTGGGAGAAGACAAAGTCTCACTGCTCAGACACAGAGCAGGCTGTATCTGGCCAGGAGTAATTGACCCAAAGACTGGATCACTTCAGTATATCTCCCCCTTTGGGAACATCTTGTTCCCTCACCTGCTGCTTCAGGTTTCCATTCTCACTGATATCCTGTGGCTGGGGTTTGATCACAATGTTTTCTTCCAAAGTGGTGTTAAAGCAGAGGTTAATATCTGGTCAGAGCATCTTTGCAAATATTGTCACTTGGGTTTGTAATTTACTGCTCTGCTTGAAGAGTTAAGTTGCTGACTGTGACTTGTTACAGGGTTATTGAGCTAAAGACTGCTTGCTTTAATATAGCAGAAATTTCAAATGTCAATCTCTTCACCTGCTGGTCAAAAACTTGATCTGCAGCGTTTAGGTGTCGATGACAGGGTAACTAGACTCTGTTCTCCTCTGTCCTGATGCTGGAAAAACCCTGTTCCAAGTCTCAAGCCAGTGAGTGGTTCAGTCTGTAAGCCACTAAAATGTGGCTTGGACAAACAGATGCTTGACTGCAAGTGGAGTTCCAGCCTTGCACCATCTCAAGGGAAGTCTTTTAGTTCCTACGAATGCACTTGCACAAGTGAATCAGTTTAAAAATGCTTAACTTTTTTCCATGCTTCAGCTATCTGCGGATTGGGGTGTCTTTATGCTGGGACTCCAAGTAGAGAAAAGCTGCAGGCTGGTAATACCAGTTAATGTTTCTATGTACACATGGTCTCACACAGAGACCAGATCAGTCACCTTCTTGTCATCTTTGCCTCTTTTTAAATGTAGTCATCTTTTTAGTATTTTTTTTTGTTTCACCCAGGGCTTTTTAAAGCTGTCTCTGGCTTCCACAATGGAAACCGGTGATTAAGAATCTGCAGGATCTTTCTGTGAGCTCAATCTGTTTTTAAGAATATTTCATAGAATTATGTACTGTTAGGGATTAATTTGTTGGGGGGAAGGTATCTATTTAGATTTACTTCCCTTATGTCAGGGTAAATAATAACAAAATTCTTACCCTTAGCTTTCAAAGCATCAAATGATTTTCAGACACATGACTTGCCTTACAGTTGAGGAGGAACTGGATGTCTCTAGCCCTGTGCAACTAAAATGGTATTTTTGCATGGCTAACTACGTCCATATCTATGTAAACGCTGTAGGATTACTGGCTCTAGTAAGACACTGGGCTCTTCACTTGAATTCCTTTTCCATACCCAGACATCCTCTTCTAGTTTGCAAAGTGAAGTGTGAAAGCTGTTTGCAGGAAAGATGCCTACTCACTTGTGCTTTCCCTCAAGTGGCTGTTATGGTTTGTGCCAAGATTGTTATTAAAGACTCTAGTCTATCCCCTGGAAGGAAAGTTGTCCCATGACAATCTGGAGACTGAAACTTTGTGGTCAAAATCTTTTTTTTTACTGTTTGTTCTGTCAATATTGTAGTCTCATTAATCGATCCTTAGGACTTCTTTATCACAGTGTCAGTGAAGTTCTTTTCCTGTCACACTTCCCCCATCAGTTAGCACTTTATTGCTTCAGCCTTGGTCTGTGTTCCAGGCACTTTAGTTTATAGCTTAAGGGCAAAACAAGCTGCAAGACTTCAGTCTGGTAATATAGGGGAACAAGCCTTCTGGATTGCCCTGTCCCTGAACGTTAGTAGGTTGGAGAGGTGGGTTTTTGTTTTAATAAAGCAATAATTAACTGTTGTAGCAAAGGTGCATTATCATATCAGGAAATTCCTTTTATTTGCCTTAGGCCAGACACCTTGGCCTGTTACAATGAACTGTGGATATCTGCACATTCTCCTTGTTAGTAAATCCAGGTTTCTTTTTTTATCAAAAGATGTGACCAAGTAAAGCTATAGTAAGACTTGGCCATGCTTGTGGCTGTTCCTTAGAACTATTTTAGGGCATCAGTTAGCAAGGATATTCTTAGCTGATGGATATCTTGTGTCTGTTATCCTCTCATTCATACTGCATCTGTATATCACTAAAGTCTGTCATAAGACATTTCAGATTTTTGCTTAAGTAGCTGTTCATGTAATATTCATTGGATGTGACTTAAATATCTTCTTGCTTCAACAGAAGTAGAGTATAAACAACACTTGTACACATCAAATAGATACAATATGAATTTAGGTGTGTGCAGGGACATGGTTTTTATCTCCAGTGGGTCACAGCTTCAGAAGTGTTTCAGTTTTCATAGTATACTACAGCTGTAGCTTACACAGGTCATGGCTGTCTGCCTTGAGGAAATGAAACTGCCCTTCATGTGTCCTTCCTCAATCCAGCTTTACTGTGCTGAGTATCAACTTCAGACAGCTCTAGAGGAACAGAAGTTGTCCTTGCTACTGGTACTGCTGTTGAAGAGCCCATCATATGACCCAACACGTGGATACCTATGAAAGAAAGGTCAGTGTGCAACTAACCTCCTTTGAGAGTAAAATATCTGCCGCCTTCAACTTGAGAGCCTTATCAAAAGCAGGGGCTCTCTGCCCAGGTCCCCAAGTGGCTGAAGCTCTGCCTTCCTTCCTAGGACCCCAGACTGGCAGAACAGTTCAGTTGTAGACTGGCCCAGAATGTGAAAGTCAGGAGGGTGAGAACTGGCTTGGTACTGTCTGGGAAGGTTAATGCTGAGGCAAAGCAAGTGTTTTGCCTCTGCTTTTTGGCCAAGTCATGCCAGTCCCTCTGAAAGTGGAGCTTTGTCCTGGGAAGCTTTTCCTTGGAAAAAATTTTCCTCCTTCTGTTTTGTAAAGATGATACTTCTTGACAGACCAGGCTTTCAAATGAGTTTTTCTGTTTCTGAGGTACGAGGAAGCTACCTTCTTATCAAATGTACCTTCATTTCAAACTGATTCTACTACACCAGATGGCCAGTCAATCAATGACCTGTTTTTAAGTAAGTCTCCTAAAATGAGGTCAGCAACTGGGCCATTCTCAAAGCAGCAGAAGCTGTAGCTTTGTCTAATCAAATAGATTTTGCTTTAAAGTTGGAGGGTCTTTTCAAGGAATGCTACTTCCTGCCCTGCAACACAAGCTTTCATACTTCAGAAGTGACAATACTGTGGACTTTCTGAAACTCTCAACTACAGAAGTAATATGGGTCTCTGTCTTGCTCCTTTGACCTGTTTTTGCACTTGCATCTACAGCTGTTCAAACCATTTGTGACATGACCAACTAATTCTGGCCTGTTTGAGGAAGAAGAGCTTTTGTCATGACTTGTTTCTGCAAGGCTTCTGAAGCCTGAGGTTCAGCTTACTAAGCTTGTTGTAGGTGGAAGCAGTGAAAAATCTATTCTCCCCATCCCACCCAATTTGCTGCTTTCAAAGCAAGACTCATGGTGTCAGACTTGCAGCAGTAACTTAAAGGTCTTGGGGAAGTGGGAGAGGAGAAAGTTAAGCTGTAGTACATGTTACCTAAAGGGAATCCTGTATTAAATCTTGCTGCTGACAGTGCCTGGCAGCTGATACCTAGTGCCATGCCCCAAGATGCGTGGGACTTTGTCCAATCCTAATCTGAAGTACTCTTCTCTCCCAAAATAAGGCAATACTAGTCTTGTGATGTGAGCAGGTAGTCTTCATTTGCCCAGTGAACTTAACCTTAAATGCAATCTGAATTTTTAAGTCTTAGAGGTGAAGTTGTCTTTTTCATCTCTTGTCAAGACACATGAGGTTGTTGAAGTGTGCACTTCTATATCATTACAGTGTAGTCTGGTAGTGCAGTTCAAGATTACAGCATGATGAATCTGTTGTGTGCTCTGTTTAGTTTCAAACTGGGATTAGAAAAGGCGTTAGCAGAGCTCTTCCACAGGTAGTCTCGTGCAGTATACACCTCTTCCATCACTGGATGTAAGTAGCACTTGAACATAAACCCTAAGGACTCTCTCAATCAGATAGCAAGTTGCAGAACTATTACTGTTTGGTTAGGCTGGTCCAACCATCACCTTTGTCAGTGTCTGGAGAGGTCTGAAGCTTGTAGGTGAGCAGCTGGAACTGAACACAAGGAACTTGCAGCTTCTACTACATCAGATCTGCCAGCATTTTTAATGGTCCTTTGGTTAGCTTCTAAATTGAAGGTGTTTTCGGGTGGGTCTGACAGTGGTGTAGTTGCACTGTAAAGACAGACTCTTGAACTTCCCTGCAGCCTTTTCCTGAGTGGTTTTCTGCAGTTCCTGTTTATGAAGATATAGGTTACAAAGACAGGGAGTTAAGCAAAGATGTTGGGAACTATTAGCTCCAGTACTGAATTTAGCCAAGCTACCTGTGTGTCATCTGTCCTGGGTCTGTCACAAGTTCCTAGACCACAGCCCTTTGACACGTGGTGCCTTGCCCTCTTTCTCCTCCTCCCTTGACATCAGCATATCTAGAGACTTCAGTAACAGCTCTGTCAGAGCTTTTAGGGCTTTGCTTTTTAGTGAATCAATTTTTGGGCACTAGGTAGTGAGACAGCTCTGGCAATGTACACTGTACAAGTGTGCTGACTTAAAGGACCTTTGTGGGCAGCCTACAACTAGCTACAGTCTATTTTAAGGCTTAAAATAATACGTATAAGCAGTGGATCATTTTCAGCTCGCTGCTCCTCTAGCAGTAGGGATTGAGTCATAGAAGGAAGGGTTTGCTTTGCTTAATATGTGACTTGTTACCTTACAATCCCAAAGTTCTTATGTCTATTAACTCTCCAGCAGTGTAGCTGGAGGTAGATTGCCTAAGTGACTACATCTCAAATGAAAAAGCAGAGAGTAGCAACTTCAGGATTTAATTGCCAAACAGTTTAGTCACCTGAATTGCTTCCAAGTTTTTCTAGAAGTATTATGCCTGTCTGGAGCTTATTGCAATTCTTCATACCCTTTTTCAAGGAGAACAGAAAAGGCCCTAGCCTTGTGCTGGATGTATAAGTAACTTGTTGTGAAGAGCATCTTGTTTCTGGCTTGAGTCTTGTTCCATGTGTCCTTATTCCTTTGGTGGGTCTGTTGGTTGGGTAAGTCCTGGAGCCACAGTGACTCAGTCCAGTGTCTCCTTCATGGTTTCTAGGTGAAAAGAAGAACTGTTTGCTTAGCGTGAGGACTTTCTGAGTTTTCTCAGAGCTTAGAATGCCTCAGAGCAACACTGCCCCAAGGAAGGGGTGCCTTCTAATTCTACCCTTTTTATGGCTGGGAGTGTCTGTTACACTGGCCTGGACTTTCTCAGCTGTTGGGGGAGCTTCAGCATAAATGCCATCAGTGAGTCAAAGCAGTGGCCACCTTTCCACACTGTGGTGGAAGGGTTTCTATGGTTATCCTGAACTGTTGCTTTCTGAACATCTGTATGCTTGGTTTTGCTGATTAATCAAGGGACACAAATGCTGCCCTGGATTGCAGTGTTTATCAGGTTGGCTCTGCTGGTATTGAACAGCTTTTTTCAGTCTATCTGATAACACTCCCCAAAAGCTCCAACCCTGCATCACTTGTGGATAAAGGCTTTTCCTTCCTTCTCACCCAATGGCCTTGCCCTAACCCAGGTAGTTTTAATGCCAGTAAGGAGCGCAGTCTCACAAGGTGGCTCTACACAAAGCCTTTTTGCTTTTGTCTGAATGACAAACTCACATTGTCTATATCTGGTCATGTAAGAGCTTTGATTAGGTGCAGAACTTTCTTCTAGGATCTCCACTGTAGCTCTACTGGGATGTTGACCCTTCTCATGGCTCCTGCCAACTGGGAAGTCTTAAAAAAAGCCAAACAAAACCCACTTGTATTTGATGTAACCAAACCCTACTGCTTAGCCCAAATCAGCAGCTTTCCAAAGGAGCATGTTTTCTCATTATGTTACTTGACAGCTTGACCATAATTCCTGGTGACAGATCAGTAGACTTTCTTCTTGAGAAAGCATAACCTCTTTCTCTGAAAATCCCAAACTGAAGAAGGGTGTGGAGAGGTCAGGAAGAACAGACCTGTGCCCTTCTCGTTTTGCCCATGCAGGTGTGTTAGAACAGGCTGAGTGACTTCTAATGTTCTTGGTGAGCAGTTTACTATGAAAATGTTTTTCAAATTAGCAAAATTTATACTCTGGAACAATCTCTAAATGCTGCCCTGAAAAAGCTTGTATACTGAGACACCCTCCCTGCTGCCATGTTGAGTCAGATTCTCTGGAGCTGACAGCTGCAGGGGAGATGATTTGCAACTAGCAATGCAATTTTTCTATATCTGCTGATGTTTACCTTTAAAATTATATATAAATATATATAAAACATTGTCTTTTTCTTTAATTTTTGTTGTTCTGTCATGTAAAATGGAAGTCATTGCAAAACAAAATGTAATTTTGTTATCTTTGATTCAGTGGGATTTATTTAAAAATAAAGGACTTATTGAAGTCAGTGCTACATGTAGTGACTGTGTGCAATGTTATTGGGTGATGAAGTCCGGCTGTCACTCTTGACAGGCAAAGCAGCCATACTTACTTCCTCTGTAGTGAGAAGGTCATCTGATGTGGGAATATATTGGGCCAACAAGGTCATATTGATTAAAATGCAACTGGGTGTCTGAACATGTTCCCTCAGTTATGAGATTGGGATTAGCTGAAGGAGGAACAAGAGGAATCCTTCAGCCCCAGCCCTTACATGTGAATTAGTATTAGATGTTAGTTTCTGTTCACTAGTGCTGTCTAAACCAAGACTGCCTTGGGGAAAGGCTGTCCTTATATTCCTGTGGTATACACCAAGACAGGAGCTGGCTTGCTGTTCCCTCACTTCCAGATGGGACAACCTTTGTCAGTGATTCCTGTTTCCTGAACTGTGGTGTTGCCTCTACATTTTGACCTGCTAGTTGGCTATTCTAGTGGTAAATGCAAGGGCTCTAATTGTTCTAGGAAATGTGAATGACCCTCTCCTTTGAGGGAGAAACCTCAAGCTTGCACTCCTCTCCTTGCATACTTCTGGGGTGGGGAGGACAAGAGGGGTGGCAGTGTTGGGGGTGTCTTCTCCACCTTTCACTCCTTTCAGCAGTTGCAGCTTCTGTGCCTGCCTCTCAAAGACCTGGCTCTGCCCCCAGCTGAAAGCTGAAGTGAGTGTCAAGCAGATAAATGGGAAGACTGTACAGGGGCTGTATGTAACAACACATGGATGGTGTGCATGCCACTGTTGTCTCCAGCTGGAGCCTTCCTCTGCCTCTGTGTTCCAGAGAGCAGAACAAGGACAGAGCTGCTACAGAAAGCCTCCAGGGAGAAGTCAGTCTTAACAATTCCTGCTATATATAGGAGCATCTAACAATTGCCCTGGCTCTCGCAGCTGCTGGGGCTGGGCTTGGTGGCTAAGCATGGGGTGTCTAGCAGGCTCTTGAGCTAAGGCGCATGTGGCTTTCTCGGCAGTTGACAGAGGCTGGTGGCTCGGTCTTCCCTAAGGCTCAGCTTGGGGAGCTAGCTAGGGGGGTAGACTTTATCTTCTTCCCCCTCTTTCTCCCTTGCAGCATGTGACACAAGCCCTAGTGATGCTCAAGCCTTTCTTAGTTGCTCTTTGTCTTATGGCCCAGAGAGGTCCTTGGTGTGTCTGGCAGAGAAGGGAGATGGCATCAGCTTAAAAAAACTGAATACCTGACTTGAAAATGCTGAAGAAGGGCTATTTTTGCCAGTAGACAAGAGCAGATTATGATAGTCCTGTGTCAGCCCCCAGGTTCTCCCAGGATCACTAGGTTGCTGGCTGGGGGACTCCTCTGGAGCCAGACCTATGGCTGTGCAGGGACTAAGACCTGAAGGAGGGCACAGGGCTTAGCTGTAGCCCTTCCTGCAGTGTGTGGAAGAACTCTCCTCTGGGATGACAGCTTTCCTGCAGCATGCGGTAAAGCTTTTGGCTCACACATCTCTGCAGAAATCTTCAGAGTGAGTGGAGTTTCTAGTCTTTCAGTGGCTGGCAGAAAAAAAAACCACAACAGCATCTCTGGCTGGGATACTTCGATATCTAAGGAGTTAAACACTTGTTTGAGCCTAGGGCGTAGAAAAGCCCTGCCAAAAGCACTATTTGACTGATACTAAGAGCTCAGTAGTGTGTCTTTTTTTTTTACCTACAGACCAAGTGAGACAGATGTGGAGGGTAACTGGGACTGGTGAGCTGTTGGGGCAGCTGGGCTGAGCCAGGACTGTCACTGCTGTTCCCCTGTAATGAGAATTGCTGTATGGGAGGCAGTGTTTTGGGCTCCATTTCTAGCTTATGGACCATTGCAATTTAGCTGTTAGATCTACTTCAAAACTCCTTCCTGGCTTGGTCAGAGTCACTCTGGGGGTAAGCTGGGGCTGGCATGGATCGTGCTCCCTGCTCTGTTTGCTGTGCTGTTCTCTGTCTCACCATCAAAGCAATCTGCTGGCTGACAATTTGTCCCAGCAGTGGTGAGCAGCCACAGGGACCTCCCAAGAGCTATGGCTGTCCCAGTCCAAATCCCAGAAGGAGCAGTGTGGTGCTCCTGTCTGTGCATATGGGGTTTTTTTTGTCTTTCTCTGTTTTTACAAGTGAACTGCAATTGCTCTGTCTCCCAAGCAAGCTGTGCTGTTGTGTTTGCACTGGCCTGATTGTTGTAGGGTTGTCACACATGGTTTCCTTGGGATAGCTCCAGCTGCTTCCGGGCCCTGTGAAGAGCACTGCACAGTAAGGAGCCACATGCAGCAGAGAGGTGCCTTTCGCTCTCCTCTGGGCTCCTGCACAAGGTTGGTGCAGCCTCGGGCTGGGACTTGCCATGCGTGGACCAGCCACCATGCTGCTGAGGCTGGAGAAAACAGATTTAACCCCAGTTGCCTCTGCCCAGATAGGCCCCATCCTCCTTTCAGCTTCGGAACAGGTTTGAGCCTGAGCTAGTGCCCTGATGAATGCAGCTCTTGTCAGCACCCTCCACCTTGGCCAGCTTCGGGTGGGGGTCTGGTCCTCTGCTTGGCTGATGAAAGGTGCCCATGTGTAGCTGCAGAGCTGGGAGGGAGGGGAGATGGGGCATGCTACAGGACCAGCTTGATGGAGAAGAAGGTAACCTGGGCAGAGACCAGTGCCTTGCTCCTCTCCAAGCCCTACTGCTCACCAAGGGAGGAGAAGACAGTCTGGAAACAGGTATCCAACCAGCTCCTGGTACCTGGTTCATGAACCAGAACAGACTGCCTTCCCTGGGACACAGCTACTTCTGCCTCCCTCCTCCCCACCACAGTCCTGCTGACTCCACACTAGCAAGGGCTAATTAGCATCAAGCACAGCTCATTTGCTGGGTAAGGACCTCCCTCTGTCCTCTGTGATGGCTTTTGGTGGGGCTTCCCTGACTGAGCTCCCTCTCACTGTGCAGTGCTAGGAGAAACAGCTGTGCTGAGGCTTTTGAAGGATTCTACTTGTCTTTCACTGTCCTGTGGTTAAAATCCATCTCCTACTCTTAGTGGCTGCTGCAGCCTCTGTTCCTCTTCCCCGCCTGCCTGGCTGAGCAGGAATTAGGCAGAGTGACCTCCACCTGGGCCCCTGTTTGGGTCCTTGTTTGCATCTTTTGGGCTGTTTTCTCTTTCCTGGTTAGAGCAGATGACTGACAATTGAGGGTCCTCGCTTGGGCAGGGGTGGTGCTCATTCTGGGATGCATGGAGGATGGAGATGGCTAGCTCCTTGGCCCCTGTGCCAAAGGGCAGTCAATGATGGGGGGACAGGGGTCTCCTAAAAAGCGCTGACACTCCTGGCCTCCTTAGAACCAGCAACGCAGACAGCGCCTGTGCCCAAAAAGCTGCACCTCTGTTCCTTGCCACGTGCCACAAGGGACCCCAGAGCTCTGCTGTTAAACACTTTATTTCTCCCTCGCTGTAGCCCTCCCTTCCCAGAGCAGACGCTGTCCTGTCCTTCCACTGCAGCTCCAGGGCATGCTGCGGGAGAGCTTTCTCTGCTGGCTCCCGAGGGAAGGATGCTCTGCCTGGGAGGGACAGAGCTGCCAGGCAGCCTGCTGCCAGGTCTGGGGAGGGGAGGGGCAGGCGTGGAGCAACGTGCCCAGAGTGCCTCATCACGAGCAGTCATTCAACAAAAGCTACGGTAAGGAGGTGGCTGGGGTTAGAGGGCCACCTCTGATCCTATTGTACAGGGGAGGAGGAGCAGACCCCAGTTTAGAGAGCCGTGTCTTCAGCCTCGATGCGGGGCCCAAAGAGCTTCTCTGCAGTTGCTTTGCCGTCATACTTGGGCAGGTTGCCACCAAAGTCTGCTGGCAAGATGTCAGCATCAATCTCCTGGTAGAAGGACTCCAGCTCCTCCCCGTGCACAAAGACCTGGAGGGAGATGGGAGCGACCCTCAGCAGAGGACCAGGGTCACTCTTCCTAGCTGCTCTGTTTCACCCAGGGACATGCCTCTGCCTCCGGGTGTCTTTCCCACACTCACCCTCTCCAACAGTTTGCTCTTCAGGAACGGTTTGACCACGTTGTAGGTGGTGGTGAAGTACCAAGGCTGGTGGATGAAGTGGACAGCCTTGAACCGTGCTGGGAAGGAGTCCTAGGATCCCAAACCCAGACACAGATGGTTACAGAGGGTGCTGGTCACGCGGAGCCGGGCAGGCAGCAATGGACAGCCTGGCACTGCCACGGCTCCCCTTGCCCAATCTCCCCTTCTCTCTTTGATGGCCCCTTTCTTGTTCTGACCCAGAGGATGGGCTGTCCCAGCCCCAGGAGTACCAGGGAAGCTGAAGAGCCTCCCAGATGGTTCATTGCTCCCACTCCACAAGAAGGACTGCATCTCTGCTGTCCTCCTTCCCTGCAGAGAGCCAAGCGTCCTTGGCCTCTGGTCCAAGGGCAGAAATCCTGGAGTGCCTGTAAGCCTCCATCCAGCCTGGACCAGGCTGGGCAGAGAGGGTGCGGAGGAAACACCTCCAGGCCATGCTGTAGGATGCTGCAAGGAGTGGTGGTACTGCTTCTGGTTGGGCTTTTGAGAGGACAGGGACTTGGGGCCAGAAAAATAGGATCCATCTTGCAGGATTAAGCCAATTAGCTGGCAAGGGAAGGATTGTGTGATGGGGAACAGCCTCTCCACGATGCTTTCACACATGCACCACAGTGTGGTGGAAATCACAAACCCTGCTAACCCTGCCTGCTCCTTTCCCTGAGCTCTCTGTTCCCCAAGGACCCGCTCTGCCACCGCTGGGCGCAGACTTTGCTACCTCACCTGCAGCATGTCCACCATCTTCTTGAGCTCGGAGGGTTTGATCCCTGATGCCTGCTGCATGGTGAAGCCCTTGAAGTTCTCAATGATGCAGAACCCGTTAATCTGGGTCTCTTCATTTTCCAGTAGCTTCTCCAAGATAACGCAATAGGCACGAAGGATCTAATGGAGGGGAGAGACAGCAGGTCTGGTTTTAGGTCTCACCTTCCATAGACCCCAGGAGGTTCCCAGGAAGAGTCCCATGGAGCATTAGCCAGGGTCTGCTTGACTCCAGCCTGCTTGTCGCAGCCAGCCCCAGGACTTCAGAGCAGGGAGGGCATTTCAGGGGATGCTCAACAACCACCACATTCCTCTTTCAAGTTGGGTGCGTCTCAGATCTGGATCAATGATATGTTGCGACCAAATTCAGAGCTGAGCAGAAAACGGAGCTGGGAGAAGTTGTGAGTTACGTGCCTGGAGACCTCTTTGCCAAGAAGCCCTTTCTGTGCCCTGTGCCTCAGTTTCCTCCTCTGCCCTGCAGGACTCTCCTCTCTAAAGTACCTTGATTTAATGGTATGGTGCCTTTCTTCACCCCGTGTTACCTGGGTTGGGGGATGCACGCCCTGAATTTGGCCTGCACCTTGCACCGCATCAGAGGGAAGGAAGGGGAACCCTTTGGGATGGACCATGCTCTCCCACGCTCCCCAGAAGGATAAATTCAAAGGGCTACAGTTTTGCTTCAACCTGGATGGCTGGAGGCTGTGTGTGGACATATGTATATGTGTGTGTAACGGATGCTGTGCTCAGACGTGCCGAGTGGGACAAGCCTAGGAGCAGGACCGCTCTGCTCTGGGAGCAACGGCTGGGCTGGGCTGACCTCATCGAAGGTGATCTCCTCGTAATCCCAGTTCTCGATGTTGAAGAGCATCACCACCCGGCCATACTTGTCTCTGCTGGCTAGGATGCCGGGGTAGCCAGCTTCAATGGTGCTGCGCACGGCCTCGGGGGTCAGGTTGTCGAAGAGCTCGGGGTACTGCTGGCGAAAGTTCACGTAGCCTGGAAAGAGGCAGAAATTGGGGAGGACAACGGCTGCTTGCCTGGCCTCAGGAAGCCAGGGCAGTGCTGGGGAAGCCGCCAGAGACAGGGCAGGCTGGAGATGGCAAGATGCCAGTCCTGAGCCTGAGAGCTGCAGACTGGCTGTGCCCGAGGTCCATGTGGGTCAGGTCTTTTCCAGCAAAGAGGGTGAGAGGAGCTCAGCTCTGTCCCCAGCACACTCTGTGTTATTCTCCCCATGCTGGGGGCTTCCCACATGTGCCTTCTCTCCAGCACCTCCATGAGCAGACGAAGTAATTTTTCCCCTCATTTCCCTTCTCCCCATCCTCCCCGTTTGGGTCACATCCCCCAACTCCCCTCCCTTGGCACCCTGTGGGCACAAAATAAGGAATCTCATCCTGGGAAAATGCAGGCAAACAAAATAGCTCGTCTGGGAGCCAGAGCTGATAATTACAACTCATTATCCCCGAGGCTGACACAAAGAAGAGTGGAGCCTGAGCCAGGCAGGTCCCAGCTGGTGGCTAACCCCCCAGACTGCTCTTCCTCTCCCCTTCCATCCCTATAGGTCACCCCTGATGTGGGGAGGGGATGCCACAAGCCCCCCAACCTGCCCCCAGCCCTCAAGGGGTCCCAGGGGTGCTGAGCCCACCAGGCACCATGTGCAAATGCATCAGGGTGGGTGCTCCTTACAGGGGTAGGGAGGGATATGCATAGGGCATATATAGGGCGTATATATGGCATGTATAGGGTGTGGGGCTCTTGAGGGGATGTAGCCCAAACCAGATGGATTTGCTGCACAAATGAAACAGCCTGCCACCGCCAAATGCATGGGTTTTTACCATTTTGTCCAGTAAATTAGCAAGGAATGGGATTGTCCTGGCATTGTGGGATGCCCTAGCACCACCCTCATTTATTTCCTTCCTCATCCCAACTCTTTCCCCTGCATCCCGAGCCCCCGAGACCTGCCTTTTTCTATTTATCCTGTCTCCTCCTCCCCTTCCCATGTCAGGGTCCTGCTCTGCCGGCACAGCCCAGACCAGGGAGGAACCAGCAGAGGACTGGGAGCTGCCGGTGAATGTGTACCCCCATCCTCACCCACCATCACAACCCGGGACCCCTCCCCACCTTTCAGCAGGTCGTAGGCCCTGTGTACGTCGAACTTGCGGGCGCGGATGAAGCGGAGGAAGAAGGAGTCGTCCTTCCCCTGCACCTTCTCAGCCACCGCCTTGCACACCTCCTCGCCACCTGCCCGCTCCTGCACCAGCTCCCGCAGCGCCTTCACCGCCACCTCCCTCTGTTCTTCTGTCTCGTTCAGCTCATCCTTCGCCTGGGAGGGAGCAGTGAGGGATCCTGGCTCAGTGATGTCCCCCATGCACCCCAAAACACCCCAGGGGTCATTTAGGCACCCAAAAGCTGGAGGGATGCAGTGATACTCCTTGCAGCATCCCAGCACGGGGAGGGCAGGGTCACCCAGGTCCCCCTCTCTGAGACCCTTTGGTGTAAGCACATCCAACCCCCCAAGGTGAGAGCCTGTTGAGGGTCTCCTCTGGCCCCCAGGAAGGAGCAGGTGCCCGAGGCTGTGCCTGCCCCCTGCTCCTCATGGCCGTCCTCACCTTCTGCAGGGTGTGTGGGGGGATCTTCTCACACCTCCCGAAGACGGGGCCATGGTCCTTGGTGGTGAGGCGCTCCAGCTTAGTGCGCAGGGCTTGCTCCTCCTCCGAGACGATGCGGAAGGTGCCCGTCTGGGGGTGAGGAGAGTATGTGGGGTATCCCCAGCCAGCCCCCCAACTCCCTGCCCCACTGCGGGTCTCCTGGGATGGGGGGCTATGGGGAAGGGCAGAGCCTCCATGCCTGCACCCGAGGGGATGGAATGGAATGGGAACGGGCTGCGTGCCACTCAGGCTCCCTGCCGCGGGCTGAGAGTAGCCGGGGGGGTCAAGGGGCGCATGGGATGTGCCCCATCCCAGCGCTGCGGGGAGGGGATGCTCAGAGCCCAGGGGACGGGGCAGTGTGGGGGCAGTACTCACAACCGCAGACATGTCTTCCTCTGTCCTCTGTCAGCTGCAGGATGCTGGGAGAGGGAAGGAGGAATCAGCAGCAGTGGGGATCCCGACAGCCTCCGCAGCCCCCCTGTGCCCCATCCCCTGCCCCTGTTGCTCAGGCGGGGACACCCCAACCGTCCTCGGCTCCATTACATACTGCCTGCATCTCTGCCTGCCTGCTGGAGGCTGGGCAGCTTTGAGAAACACCAGGGATATTTGCAAAAGCACCTTAAAAATGTGGGTATTGATCATCTGACACCTTCATACTTTTTGTCTGGGTCTGCCTTTCCGCTAGAGGTTGGGAGCATCTCATGCGGACCCCCAACCCCATGAGCTCACCCAGTGCCATTTCCTGTCAGACCATCCTCAAACGGGCAGAGGCGAGCGCCCAGGTTTGCCCAGGTGGGCAGCCAGCTCGTGCTTTTACTGTCTTTTATTTCTACTGCTCCATTATCCCCAAGGTGTTTCCCAAACCCTCGAGCCCCTGCTGCTCCAGCCCAGGGCCCGTCACTGGCTGCAAGGTTGGACCACGAGACTCTTGGCATCTTTCTGACGCTGTCTGGGTGAAACACCTTGTTCCCATGCATGAGGAGGAGGAAGCCTGCCTTCATTCTCCCTCCAGCGCCCAACCCTGCCCCTGCTGGGCCGTAGCACCGGCTCTGAGCCTAGGCTGTGCAAGGGATGCTTGGCTCCAGTTCAACCACTTCCCAGGGGCATCCTCTTCCCCGCCAGCTCCCAGGGAAGGGACGGGCATTCCCTTTTTCCAGGCATTAAAAGCAATCCCAGCCTTGGAGGTGCCAGGTTAAGGGAGAGCTGGATTATGGTCTCTGATGCAAAGTTATTTTGGGTGGAAAAAGTCCCGGGTACTCACCAGGGAAAGGGGAAGCTGAACCGTCTGCAGAGGGTTAGTGCACGGGGTAGAGACGGAAGCACAGATGGCGAGGCCAGAGTGGAGCAGGAAGAAAGCCGGGCGAAAGCTTTGTAGAGTCACCGGGTTGGGATTAGACCGTCACAAGGCATCAACTCACTGCAGCTTTGTAATTAAATCAGCACAACCCAGGCAAGAAACCCCATTAAAACATTACAAAAGGCAGCTGAGGAGAGGAAAGGAGGGAGTCAGGGCTTTGCCGGCCGGCCGGAATGTGTGTGGAGGGGCGGGCTGGGATGCCGGGCCCGATTAATGAAGTATAAAAGCTTCTCGTTGTGTAACTCACTCATTAGCACGGGGCAGGGGCAGAGGAGGCAATGGGCAGCCTGCCACCCTGGCCCAATCCCCCGGGGCGACCGAGCCAGGTCTCTTCCCCGGCTTCTGCCCCGAAAAGCCTGGCAAAGTCCTGCTGTGAATTTGGCCGTCTGGGCAGGGTCCGGCTGTGGGGACAGGTCCATGGCAGAGGATGCTCCCAGGGCTGGTCCCTCCTGGGGCTCTCCAGCTCCTCCCCAACAAGGCCACCCAAACCAGCATCCATACGGGGCCACTTTCAGCTTTTAAAATAAAAAGACATGGGCAGATTTTTTTTTTTTTTTACAATGCCCCCAAGTGATCGTTGCCTGCTTTGGAGCTTTGGGAACTGGAACCCAGTCCACCCCCGGGTGATGCTGCGAACCTGTGAGGGAAGGGAGCCCCAGGATGCAGCAGGGATCACGCTGAGCCCACACACGGGTGCAGCAGGGCGGCAAAATGAGGTTTTTTGGGGATGTCCCAGCATGCTGAAGCTGCATGGGGCAGGGGAGCCCTTGCAGCCTTAACTCTTTTTGGGCCCAGGGTTGCAGGAGCTGGGTGAGGACGCGGTGAGGATGGGGCCGTGCACGGCTCTTTCTCCAAGCCCAGGAGAGGAGCTTGGCCAGGTTCTTACTGAGATGGGGATTTTGGGGAGGTAGCAGGGCCAGGCTAAGCACTGGAGCAGGACTGAAGGGGCTTACACAAGGCATGTTTTGTAACGCCACCAGGATTTACGGATTTGATTTCCACAGGGCTGCCCTGCAAATGGAGCTGAGACCCCGCTGTGAGGGAGGGAGAAGGAGGAAGGCACGAGACTCCAGATGAAGGGCAGAGGGGAGTAGGGAGGGAAAACCCGGACCTGTGCCAAGACCCCGAGCGATGCTGCCGTGGCCCGGGGCACTGCGCGCCGCTCTCCACTGGAGACCTCCCGACCCTCCCATCCCCTTCCCATGCCAGCCCTGGCGCAAGGCTCAGCTCCCTCCTAGAGCTTGTTGGATGTTTGTCTGCATCCCAGCGAGCAAGACGGTGTGTGACGGGGGGACATCATCAGCGTGGGGGCTCCCGAACAGACCCAATGGCCCTGCACAGGGGTGGCAGAAGGGACCTGTGCTCCCCTGGCCACCTGGGCATTCTGGCCGTCATGCTCATCACAGATGAAATACTTTTGCAGACTCATGCACAACCCCTGGCATCACCAAGCGGGTGCTTAGTCCCAGGAAAAGGGCTCTTCGGAAGGGGTGGCAGCCCCAAGAGGGACCCACCCCAAGGGGGACTCAACACAAGGCGCTGTGGCCGGATCCCTTAGGGGAGCTCTCATCCAGTTATCCCCCTCCCCACGGCCCCTGGCCCCGGGCGAACCCGCTCCCCCTCGCTCGGCAGCGTCAGCTCCCGCTCCCCGTGAGCGTGGGGCTTGCGGAAGCTCCCACGCTGTGCTGGCACCAGATCCTCCGGCTAAATCCCGCTGCTTAAAGGCGGGCTAAACCTCCTCGTGCATCCAAGGCCACCCCTCGTGCCCCCTGGAATTAAGGGGTTTACTCGAAGGGATTCGTGCTCCATGTGGGTGGCACTCGCAGGGCCGGGTGCCGCTGCCGCAGGGTGGCCCTGAATGGGCACTTTGTGCCAAGCCCCCCAGTCCCCTCCCGGCTGCCCGCCCCACGTGCCTGCAGTCCACGCTGCCTGCACCCCACGCTGCCTGCACCCCACGCTGCCTGCACCGCACACCACCCTGCACCCCACACCACCCTGCGCCCCATGCCATAACGCACCCCACGTGCCTATACCCCACGCTGCCCTGCACCCTATGCTGCCACGCACTGCACACTGCCCTGCACCCCACACCGCTCTGCATCCCACGCTGCCCGCTCCCCAAGTGCTTGCACCCCACTCTGCCTGCACCCCGCGGGACTCGAACCCGCGGGACTCGAACCCGCGGCCCTCCGGGCGCCCGGGGGAGGCGGGAGCGGCCGGTGGCGGGGAAGGGAAGTGAGCGCTCGGGGGCNGCCCTGTCAGGCGGGCGGAGGCGGCTTCTCCTCAGGAGGCCTCGGGTGAAGCGCAGCTCACAGCGTCCCCTTCTCTTTGCAGCTGGGCGATATGGTGACAAGGCAGGCCCTGAAGGGGAGGGAGACGGCAGCTTTGCTAAGAGGGATCTTCAAAGGTGGGTGATGTCTGAGCTGCGCTTTGGGGGCGGGTGGGGAGGGGGACTGTGGCCCCAGCCCTGCTGATTGCCGGTGAGCCGGCGGGTTACAGGCTGGCTGGGTGAAGTAAGTGGTCAGCAGCACGAGGAAGCGTCACTTTTGGTAAGAACCAGCCAGTCAGGGCTGTCACAGGGAAACGGGACATCCAAAAACAGATGCGAGAAATAGGAAACCGGACTAATATATTTGTAATTAACTTGTAAGTGGGCCCGCTGAAGCCTAATTGGCAAGATGATTCTTCTCAACATTTTGACACTTCCTGACCTCGGGCAGCAGGTTCAGTGAACCACAGGGTGTGATAGCAGTGTTGAGTGCTTCAGCTATTTTATCCAAGAGGTTCTCTTTTCCTGTGCGCTGGTTTTTATCTGTTTTGTCAGATAGATAAAATGGAGAGTTGCAGTCAGGTGACAGTTTAGCCCTGCTAATTTCCTCTTGTTTAGCAACATGTTGTTACTTGCATAACTTATTTTCCATTCTTTGTTTTCTTTATTTTCTCATTATAAGGCTCCCCTTGTTCCCAGCAAAGCGGTGTCCTCAGGAGGCTTCAGGTTTACAAGCACTGTGTCCCGCTAGTGGAGTCAGGGGACCTGCATTTGGGCAAGGTGTCTGAAATCATAGGACTGCTGATGCTGGAGGTAGAAGCTCCTTTGGGCTGGTGTTCCTGGGGTCTGCTGGGTATCATTTTGTATATAGATTGAGATACTTCAGTCTGTCTCAATCTCAGTCTACTTGAGATAGGCCACTGAGGAAAATGAGTTGTGTCCTTTCCATGGATCTGCCCTGGAGTAAGTTAGCTGGTGTTGGAATTTGCTGTGTGTGTAAATATGGTTATCTTTGGATAATTATACTTAGACTCGAAACTCCAAACCTATAATTACATCAACTTGATTTACTGCTCCGTTCTATAAATGACAGTATGACAGTCTTGGGGGTAAATTCCCCTTTTAGGGGAATATTTCACTGTAAGAAATATTGTCTTTCACTGATTTCTGGTGACGGTTTGGACGTGTATGTGGAATTCTGTGCACTGCCTCAGGCTCTTTCATGTTGTTATATCTTCTCCCAGGCTCGCCAGCTGCCAGGCCATGCGTTGGCTGAGCTTGCCACCCTGTTTGTTGATGTTATTAAAGGTGGCAGCCTGTCTAACGGGAAATCCTTGGAGTTGTTTTCCACTGTTCTCATTGCATTGGCCAGTTCGAAGGAGAGCCTGGCTTATGGGAAAGGTAACCCCTCTCAGTTCCTTCTCCTCAGCCTCTCTTCCCGTCCTCTGGAATCAGCTCCTGAAAGACTTGCTTTTTCAGGTGAACTGAATGGGGAAGAGTTTAAGAAACAGCTGATAAATACCCTCTGCTCCAGCAAGTACGTACATCTCTGCCAGCTCCACCATGCTTTAGTCCATTTAAAGATCAGTCAGTGCCTAGTCCTATTTGGGCCTTTTACAAAATTCCCTGTGATAAGCTACAGGTACAGTGGGAGCTAAATCTGCAGTTGCTAAGTGTGTCTGTAGCCCCAACATCCTCTTAGTTACATGGCAAAACAGTGTGTTTCATGTTGTGCTTTGAAAAAGACATCGTGATGAGCTGGACATCACCATCTGTGTCCTGTTCTATCACCTTTGAATCTGTGCCCTCCGTGACAGTGTCTTCTCTGGCTGGGAAGGCAAGGGAACACCCTGTTCCCAGACCTTGTAATAGTGTTGCGTGAATTGGTCTCAGGAAGCACTTGTTTTTATTCCTTTCTTGGTTATTTGTTATTGTGGGGACAGGGGCAGTTTGGAGCATTCTAAGTCTGGGTGGTTAGGGTGGTGGTGGTGACTTCTGGTGGAAATTTGGCTTTTGATCTTAATATCAGAACGTGACAGGGAAATGGTGACATTGAATAATTGTGTACAAGGAGGGAAGGGATAAACAATAATTCTGCTTGCTCTCAATTTTCCAACATATTTTTGTTTTACCAGGTGGGATCCTCGGAGTGTAATACATCTTGCCAACATGTTCAGGTAATTCCTTTTACCTTCAATATCAACACTTTCTTGTGCTGCAGTCACGCCCACGTCCTATTTCACACATAGTTTGGGGCAAGTACGAATAGTAGGTCTGACCATAGCAGGCACAGCCCCATGGATGGTTGAGTCGATGAACATCCACATCAGATCCATTTGGATACAAAAAACAGCTGAGCAGGCATGCCTCCGAGACCGGGCACGGCATTGTGGCTTTTATTCCGTGTGTGAGTGAGCCTTGGCAAATTAACAATACATTAATGAACAAGCATAATGTGAAGGAGATCTAAGCACCGAAGGTTGAAGAGTATCCTGGGGCAGTGGTAGGGTATTGAGGGATCTGTGGCAACTGCTTCTGGTGAGGACTTTGGGAGCCTTCACTGCTGTCTTTACATTAGGACCCTTTGTCCAGTTATGGGTTGACTCTGCTGTGGATTCTGAAGGAAATTAGTGAAAATTATTAGGCTGCATCTTTGATTCAACAGGGATATTCCACTATCGGGAGAGGAGCTGCAGTTTGTGGTGGAAAAGGTCCTTAGGATGTTCTCCAAATTAGACCTGCAGGAAATTCCCCCTCTGGTCTATCAGATGCTGCTGCTTTCTGCAAAGGTAAAAGCTCACGGGAGCTGGCCTCCCCCTAAGCATATACCATGAGAAAAAAATATGTACAGGCTGAGCGATACGCTGGATTTTGGCAGGGAATGTGATTGTTCCCAAACTGTGCTGTGGGGAGCAGGATGCAGCAGGACATCAGTAGATTTTTTTCTTTCTTTCTAGCCTGAAGAAGCTGACTGCTCAGAGGAAGATAAAATCTTGATCTTCCTTGTGGGGAAAGAAGCAAACTTTTGGGAAATAAGGGGAGAACAGACCTAGCAGACAGCAGAGAGGATTGGGTTTTTTCAGTGTTCTTAAGTGTGGTTTTGCTCACTCTCTGTGATCTGCATGCTATAATAACAGCTCATGCAGTATGACTGTCTTCTGGGTTGTAGTCTGACTTGTACTGGAAATGTCTCATCTCTTGTGCTCTTCCTGCAAGCAGAGGCTGCCAATGACATCTCTGCCCTTTGACAGGGTGGTCTGGCTCTTTTGCTTCCTTCATTTGTGACTGAGTCAATGCCAAAATGATCCAGTCAAAGACAAATTGCATGTGTGTTACAGGAGATCATTTGGGTCCACTGGCCAAAATATGGTGTTAGATTTAAGGTTAGGAGTTTGAAAGCCTCCCTAATTGATTGTAACATAAAGGATCCCTTCTAATTAATAATAACTTTTAAAAAAACCAGCTGAGAGCTTCAGCTTCTTCCAGTTCTTCGATATGTGCAGTCAAAAGAAATACGCAAACTAAACCAGAGTCACTTCATCTGGAAATGAGCCGCACAGGAGTCCTCCCCCACCTCAATGATTTATGAAGGAAAATGAAGGATACCATGACATTTGTAATTGGTGTGGGAATAGAGTGTAGTTCTTTGGGATACTGCAGACCCTGCACTGGCTTAATGTAATGTCCTGCCTTGCAGGGCAGTAAGAAGACTGTTTTAGAAGGAATCATCAGTTTTTTCAATCAGTTGGATAAGAGACAAAAGGAAGAGCAGAGGGTTCCACAGTAAGTTCTCTGTGTCATCCCCTTTCTTTACTACCTGGGTATTTGGAGTCACCCTGGTCCTGCCCAGTGCTCCTTGAATTTGAATTGTTAAACCTTGTACAAGTATGCCCTTGATACATAAGAAATGATTTATGGCTTTGGATGGCTTGGGGTTTTTTTCTAATGAAACTTACAGATCAGTGGACCTTGAGGTAGCCACAATGCCCCTAGACCAGCTCCGCCATGTGGAAGGCACTGTTATTCTCCATATTGTTTCTGTTATCAACCTGGATCAGGACCTAGGCGAGGAACTAATCAGGCATCTAAAGGTACGACAAAGGTGGAGCAGACACTGTTCTTGAGGATGTTGAAGCAGGGTTTTTAAAACTTAATTGGTTATCTGTAGAAGGGATTTAATAATTTTTACAATCACAGTTGTGTTCACTTTAACAAATGCTATGATATGTTTGAAGAGACATGTCCCTTTCTACACCACAACAGCAGTGTGTTATGGGCCTGATAGCATCCCTGAACTTGTGGGATGCTGCAGTTAAAGAAAACAAGCTTTCTGACTGTTGCTTGCTGTTTTCTAGACTGAGCAACAGAAGGACCCTGGTAAAGCCCTGTGTCCCTTCAGTGTGGCTCTTTTGCTATCAGTTGCAGTAAAACACAGACTGCAAGAGCAGGTATGTGGGTGATAAGCTTGCAGAGAACTTCTATGGGGATGTACGCTGCACTGCTAAAGGAAAGGAAGCACGGTTAGGTCATAGTCCCATCAGAATTAGGCTTAAAATGGTTTCAGGATGCTTGTGACGAGGCAGTTAGATCATTGCTACGCTGTAGTTTACCGAACACTATAAAAGACCCCAGAGCAATATCAGATTTTTCCAGAGTTGTGATTCCTGTGGGTTGGTATTGTAGGATGAGAAGAAAAGCCATGTCTTCTTTTTTTAATGTTTTGGCTCTGTGGTAGCCGCCTCAAGAGCATCTGGCAGCAAATTACCCTCCTTAAGGCACTTAATGATGTTGTTGTATTTGTCCTGAGAAAGAAGTGAGTTAAGATTTTTGGCAGGCTGTACTGGAACTTGTGCTCTGGCTGGTGCTCTTACTGGAACGTACCCAAGACTATACAAGTCCCATTTCAAAGATCATTTCCTCACACTCAATGATTTTATGTTCCAGATATTTGATTTCTTGAAAACATCAATCACAAGAAGCTGCAAGGACCTGCAGTTCCTTCAGGCCTCCAAGTTTCTGCAGGATTTATTTCCTCAACAATATGATGTAACTGCTGTAATTCTGGAAGTGGTGAAAAATAGGTGAGTTGTTGCCACATGCTGCAGAATGCTCAATGGGCTTTGGGAGGGGGAGAATTTCAGCCTCCCTAGAATGCTCTGGGGTGCTAAATACTGCTGACCAGGTGCTGGCGGGGAACAGTGTCAAAAGCTGAAGTTTTTATCCCAGTTTTATGTTGGTGAATTAAAAAAAAAAGGCAACAAAATGCAGCTGTATAAATCTGCCCCCTCTACCACAAATCGTGGCATCTTGGTGGTACAAAGGACTAAACTGATCAGGACCCTATCTGTTTCTTACTGGTAAAGCAGCTGATGGTGTGAGTCATGCTGCTGGCTGTAGTTTGTGTTCTGATCAAGGGGTGAGTGATAGGTTCAGTGTTTTCTTCCCTCACATGGTTAGTCCTTTAAACATCCTGTGGGATCGCTCTGTGATCTGTCACCAGTTGTCCTTTAATTTGATGTGAGGCATTCCTTTTCTGTCTTCCTCTCTGACTTGAAGATCTTAGGATAAGTAGGATATTTGTGCATCCTGCCTGTAGCCTACTGTCACGTTCAGATCAGACTTGAGCGCACATCGTTCCCCATAGCGAGGAAACCTTTGGACTGGAAAGGAAGTCTGATGGTTGGAGAACCAGGACTGCAAGATGTGTTGTGCTGAGCACCTGCCCCTCAGCCTGAAGACAGTTACAGGGTTCTGAGGGATGCATCTTCCCTGCTGTGATCAAGCATCTCTCACTGCTGCTTTGGACCCTGGAATGACTGTGGAAGATTTTACCTTAGAATGCTCTAATCTAAACATTTTCTGTGACTATGTTGTTTCTTTCCTGGTCTGTTTAATGTTTTCTTCAGTGCGTTTGGTTGGGACCACGTTACTCAGGGCCTGGTGGATCTTGGTTTCAGCCTAATGGAATCGTATGAACCAAAAAAGCCCTCTGGAGGAAAAGCTGCTGATACTAATTATGGCCTTTCAAAAATGCCAGCCCAGCAGGCTTGCAGACTGGGAGCGAGTATCCTGCTGGAAACATTTAAGGTAGTGTATGGTTTGGAGAAGGGGTTTTTTTGGGGGGAAGGAAACTCTGTTCTTATTCTCTCATGGTAAGTGGTGTCAAAACCTTGCCTGCTGTATCCCTCATGAGTGTTTTACAAACAATACTAGATTTAGTCTCCTATTTGCCCCTGTTCAGCTGAAGGAGGTCATCTTCATAAAGTCCTAACCCTGATCTGTTCCAACTACCACAATACTTGTGTAATCCTTATTACAGTTTCCAAGAAACTGCAGAGAAGCTAGAGAAATTCAGAGGTACAAAGAAAACCTGACAGGTGGGATTGAAATCAGAATCGTCACTGAAGTGGTATATTTGCATCCCACAGACCATTTGACCCATTATGTTCCGAGTGTACTGTGTGTCTCTCTCTGATGTGCTGGTTCTGATTGGACTGGGATGAAATCTGAATCAGTCTGTGTGAATTTAGCTGAAAGGGGACTTCTGGCAACCAGTCCCAGCTTACCTTTCAGCTCTGGATTTGCTTTGTACTGCACAATGCCTGTGCTCGGATGTACAGGAATATCTTAAATTTATGTAGGGTTTCATTTTTCTCTATTGTTCTTTCTCATTTCAGGTTCATGAGCCCATCAGAAGTGATATTCTTGAGCAGGTCCTGAACAGAGTCCTCACAAAAGCAGCGTCTCCTGTCAGCCACTTCATAGGTAACAGGAAAAAGAGAGAAATGTGTCCTGTTCTGTGGGGACTCGGAACGTAGCTTCTCAGAACAAGTTCCTGCTGAAGTGACCTGAAGCCAAGAAAATCAGTTGTTCCTTCCTTTCTTACTGAGGTGTCAGATGCATCAGATTACCTTGTATTCATCACAGGTGAAAAGATGTTTGCAGGCAGTTGCCATGGAACAGCTGACACACAGAAAGCTGGTATCCATCAGTCAGTAACTTGTTACATGTTCCTAGCCTTGCCTTCCTCCTTGTCCTTGGGCAGGTGCTTGTTGTTGCTGGGGCTGCCGAGATGCCTATGCTGCAGCCTCTTCTCTTATACCTCAGTGCCCTCTGGTGGGGTGAGGCCCTGCAGCTGGTCTGTGAGTGTTTTACACTTTGTGCCTGCAGCAGAGCTCAGATTTTCGATGCTCATCCTATCATGACCTCTCCTTGTAATGGAAGGGCTTTGATTATTCTGTAATTGTTAGCTCAATAGACGTCTTTTGCTCAGACTTTTCTGGCCCCTTGGCAGCAGCTGCTCCTTTTGTCCTTTTATTTTTCAGACTTGCTGTCCAATATCGTTGTGTCTGCTCCTCTTGTGCTTCAGACTTCATCCTCCAAAGTCACAGAGACCTTTGACAATTTGTCCTTTCTGCCCATCGACACAGTGCAAGGGCTCCTCCGGGCAGTACAGGTAAAGCTTTGCATTTCTCCATTAATATCCTTGCTAGTTTAGTTCCAGTGACAGCTCTAGGCCACAATTATATGCATGATCTAATAACCCTCCTCGTAAAATAAACCTTCATACTCTGATATAGGTTGTTCAGTGCAGCATGGAACTGTTCTTCAAGCATGGATTTGCATGTGCCCTCTAGCAAAAAGCATATGGTGTGGTCTGGCATAGTACCAAAACTGCTCTGTGCTGACCTTTCATCTGGAAGATGCCCAGATGCTGCACACTGTAGAAAACTAAGTACACAATGTTTAGCTGAACAGCTGTAGCTGTCACATTGATTTTTCTCCTTCCAAGCTCCATGTCAGTATTTCTCTTTGCCTGGGCTGAGATATTGCCCTGGTGTTAAACTTTTACCCGCTTCATCCAATCTGGGGAAAACAGTTCTTTTCCCAAACCCTTGCACTGTGTCCTCACTAACCTGCTAAGGTGTCTCACTGCTACTGCTCTCTGGGTTTAATTTTATATTGTTTTAAAATGTTTTGGTTCTCCTACTGTACTGATGACAGTATTGGAAATGCAGGGCCAGATGGGCCTGAGGAAGATGAGCTCATATGCCCCAAGGGCTTGGCATGCCTTAGTGATTTTCTCTCCAAAGTATATCTTCCTTTCCAGCCTCTGCTCAAAGTCAGCATGTCAGTGAGGGACTCCCTGATACTTGTCCTCCAAAAAGCTATCTTTTCCAGGTAAGCTAGGAAGGGGATTCTTTGCAAAGATTTCTACAACTCTTTTATGTTCTTGGAGCAGAAATATTTTTGTTTGTTTTGGCTAAGTGTCTTCTTACTATGTTCTTCTCATAACTAGATGGTGACATCTCCTACCCCTTTAGCCTAGGACTGTAATACAGTCACAGCTCTAGTGAACTGAGACACAAATCCCAACCCCCACCTGAATGGGCTTTGGAAATTCAGAAAGCTGTTGGGAACTCCAAATAAGTAGGCAAAATTAAGACCAATTCCAACATGTGTCTACACAGCTGAGTACATCCAGATGCTAGGGAGAGTCTGGAAGGAACCACTGATCAGAATGCTGAGCTGCCACCTTCCCTCTGATCCCTTACAAGGTGGTAGAGAAGCAGGCTTGTTGTCTTGGTAATGCTTTGAGCTGCTGTCTTCATAATGCTGTGATCATAGACTGGATTTTGTTGGGCAGTGGCTGCCTGGTTATGAATACAGAATTCATAATTTAGGATTAGTATTCAAGGCAAGGGACTTGGTCTTGGGAAAGACCTGGGTTTTGGTGAGCAAAGCAAAACACCAGCTTTTTGTGAGGAATTTTCCAACTCTGAGCTCTGTGAGACTCTCCCATTCCAGTTTTCAGGGGACATTTAATGCTTAGGTCTTGGCCTGGAGCTCTTCCTCAGTGTGAGCATTGCAAGGACAGAAAGGAAATTGAATGTTGTGAGAGCATAGAGCAAGGGAGTTCCCAGCAAACTGCCAAGTTCTTATCTACTTGGGACTGTGCTGCCCTCTCAGGGAATACAGTTCCACTGGATCCAGTCACTCTGTATTTGTGGACACTTTTTCATTGCTCAGTTGATCTTGTATTTACTTCTGAGCTTCTTGCTTCCATTTTTCCTTATGCTTCTCTTTTCTCCCCCTGATTCACAGGCAGCTTGATGCTCGTAAAGCTGCGGTTGCTGGCTTTTTGCTTCTGTTAAGAAATTTTAAGGTTCTGGGCAGCTTGTCCTCTTCCCAGTGCAGCCAGGCCATTGGTGCCACTCAGGTAAGTGCTGTTGTGCAGTCCCTGGTGTGGGCATATGAGACAGTCTCATGTCTAATATGCACTGTTTGAAACAACTCAGGAGTGGAGTGTTTCCCCAAAATGGAAATGTAACTCCAGTAAGGATTAGTCCTGGAAGGAAAGCTTTGGGAAATGCAATGTGCGAAGAGAAGCAGGCCTAGGGATGTTGCTTTTCAGAGTCATTCTCTCTTACAGCACCAGTATTCTGGGGAGCATTTACACAGCTCCATGATGATGATAAAGAGCCTGGCAGCACGCTAAGGACTATTTCAGTGATTGTTTAGGGGCCAGGCCCCTTATCACCTTGCTTCTGTGTTGTGATATTTGAGAACTGTAACCAGTATAACGTGACTAATATTCCCTCTCAGGTGCAGGCAGATGTTCATGCCTGCTATAATTCTGCAGCTAATGAGGCCTTCTGCCTTGAAATCCTGGGCAGCCTGAGGCGATGTTTGAGCCAACAAGCGGATGTTCGACTCATGTTATATGAGGTAAACATGGTTTCTTCAATCTCCTTTTAAACAGCCACTGGCTCTTCTGTAGTCTGGTTCTACTGTAGCTGCAGGTAAATAATGATCACATTATTGTGGAAAACAACCTATCATCTCAGTTATGTTCTTCATGGGACACATGTACCAAGGATTATAAATTTTTTTTCAATCCTTCTGCTTCTTTTTATTTTGGACCATTATAAGCCCAAAGACACATTGATGTATTTTCCTTATCTCATACATTGCTTAACAGCAAAAATGTGTCAGTGTCTCTTTTCCTGTGGTGTGACCTAGGAAATGGGAAGCATGTTTGATGCCCAGTGGGGGGTAGTGTTATAACAGGCATTGGGTAGAAGCAGTGTTGCTGGGAGTTAATCATGGGCTCCAAAGAAAACACTGACTGGAGAGTACAGGGAAACTTCCTTAGAGACTGCATCAGGGATCTGTCTTTTCTCCTCTTCCTTTTGCAACTTTATAGAAAGGCTTGTCTTTGTTTTGTTTTGGCAAATGGCCTAATATAGAGAGCCATTTTTGGCTGCATATCTTAGCTCCTGACATAACTGTGGGGTACCAGCTTGAGAAAAGGAAAACTCTTCAGGTCAGAGATTTTGTTTCCTTCTTGAAAAAGGTTGGACTGACCTTTGGTGAGCTGCAAGTTTTGGGTGTGTTCGTCAATGTTGCTATAAGACTCGTGCTTGCTCCACCGAGTTTTCTCTGAAGGATTTTTTGCCTCCTACAGTTTCCCCACCGGCTTGTTTTGCCTTTGAAGCAGGATTTCACAGTTTGAAGTTGGATCTCGTGCTAGTGTTAAATAGCAGTGAAAGTCACTCTGGGCTTGATGCCACCACTGCTGGGGAGATACAGCTTGTGAGAGGGCCCCTGTGAGGAAATTCATACTCTTTCTGATTCATACCTTCTTTCTGTGGTGCCTTTGCTTTGCCAGGTATGGGGTTTTACACTGAGCACATTGTTACTTCCTCATGGTTCCTTGTGGTGCCAAAGGGTCGCTGCTGTCGTATGACACCAACTTATTATGCATGTGGTTCACTTTCTTTGTGGTGTAAGCCAACTTGTCCTTCCTTCCTGTCTTCAGGGTTTTTATGATGTCCTTCGCAGGAACTCCCAGCTGGCCAGCTCTATAATGGAAACGCTCTTGTCCCAGGTAAAGTACTGCTCTTTGGCGTGGCTGCAGAGACCCTAAGAATTCTGCACTGCAACAGGTATAGCAAGCAATTCAGGTTAAATATATGGAAAACAGTTGTCCCTTACACTGGAAACATGTTTAAGTGCTGCGGCACTTCTCTAAGGAGGTGTTCAAATGCCAGCTGTATTGAGAGAGCAGACTAGGTAAGCATCTGGAGACTGGTTCATATCCTGTCACAGGGTGGAAGAGAAAGGATCTCTTGAAGCCCTTTCCAACCCTTCAGTTCTGAGATGCTGTGAGAAGCGTGATGCCCAGAGAAGCACTTTGTGCATTCCCTGTTCCTTAGCAGTGCACAGCAGTCACCCTCCCATACTTCCCCAAGGATGTGTGCTGAGACAGTAATTATTATTGCTGTCCTCCCATCAGGAGAATACCCAAGTCCATGTAGGATCTAGGAGGATTAACTCATCCCCCAACAGTGTTGCTCATGGCAACAAGACAATCAGATTTCCTCAATCCATTGGACAGGCTGTGCTTTCTTTGAGACAAGTAATTTTCTTCCCTTTAATCATCCACAGAGTTCATGCTGACTAATTCCAGCTTTCCCATGACAGTATAGGATCTGAGAAGGGAACATGAACAGAGCCAAGGCAGCTTTCGTGTAGCAGAGGGCACTTAATGGGAACTTGGTGTAAATGTATAAAATTTTATAGCATCATTATATATATAACTTTCCCTATTTGGATCCTATATCAGTACTCGGAGCATATCTCCTTCCTGTGGTGTGCCAAACAGCCAGGAATTGGTACAAGCATGGTCTCTCATGGATTTGTTTTAGGGCCAAGTGTAGCCTCCAAAACAGCTGGCACCCTTAGGCCAGGAAGCTGGATGCCATAACAGGGCCAAGCATTCAGTACAGGTGATGGGCAGCAGAAGCAGTTCCTTTTCCTCGCTGTTTAAAGGACGGGTAGCACTGCAGGTGAAGTGCAAGTGATGTTGCATGTTGAGGCAACACAACAGCAAGTGGTCAGATAAACTTGTGTTAGGACAGTGACATGTCCTGGTGGAGAGGTACATGAACAATGCAAGAGGGGATTTTAATTACTAGTAGAGCAGGTGACATGGCTCACGTACATGTGCAGTTCCATTATCATAGTGCTAGTTTTCGCCCTGTAGAATGGAGTACTAAGATTATCGTATTCTGTTTTCAAGCAACCTAAGAGGCTCAGTTACCAAGTAACTGGTTATTTTTATTTCTTGTTTTCTATGACAGATAAAGCAATACTACTTGCCCCAGCCAGACCTCCTGCCTCCGCTGAAACTTGAGGGATGTATTATGGCTCAAGGAGAACAAATCTTTCTGCAGGAACCACTGGTAAGAGCTATACTGGCTGGCCACAGCTGCAAGCACGTCTGTTCCGTAGCATTTTAGTTGTGCTGCTACATGAGCTGAATACCTTATATTTCTTCAGCCTCTTCTAGCCTGGAGCAATTCTTTTAATGACAATAGAGCCAGGCATCTCAGCCCTGCCTCAGGCTATCTATTAGAGCTCCCTAGCAAAGTGGTTTGGGGACCTGTGTGAAAAATGCTCTAGGAACAGCATAGTTCTGTTATCCTCTATTGAGCTCACCCTGGGTTTTTTTTTTCCCCTCCTTCAACTTAATTCCACATAAAATAGTCATGTAGTGTGTGTGTAGCAGGCGGAAGAATCTGCCCTTTGGTTTTGCTCCTTTGAAATTGTTGGAGATGAGACCTCAATGATTCACTGGATTTCCGAAGGAACAAATTCAAATTAATCACTTTGTTTTCCCCTAAGGAAGTTCCCAAGTTGTGCTGTAGTATCACACCCAGGAAGGGAGCAGACGCTTCACCTAGAGTGAGAGCCCTTTTGGAAATTCCCTTTCCATCTCCTTCAGCAGTTGAGGTAGCTGGGTTGAGGGAGCAGTGGGAGTTAAGTCTTTACTTCCCATATAGGCAAACTCAGGCAGACAACATTGTCTGAAGCTAGAACTGGGTAGCTGTGTGTAGGATTACAGATCCCCTCATTCTGGGAATGAGGCATACTCTTGAGACTCACATGAACCTCTGAAGGCAGCTATGGCTCTTTGCATCCAACTATAATAGTCTGGCCTGTGTCCACTTCTGCCAGCGACCTCCAACTAGAACCTGAGTGTGACTGTATGGCTGCTTCCTTCAGGCCCATCTGCTCTGCTGTATCCAACACTGTCTCGCCTGGTATAAGACCGCTGCGCGTCTATGCCAAGGAGCTGAAGATGACGATGAGGAGGAGGAGGAGGATGTGGGATTTGAGCAAAATTTTGAAGAGATGCTAGAATCTGTCACACGACGCATGATCAAGAGCGAGTTGGAAGACTTTGAACTGGTAAATCAGATTTTCAGTTTGACTCAGTGGAAGAAGACACTGAGTTCTTGTCAGGTTTTGAAAAGATTTTTCACTTATTTCCTTTACCTCTTAGGATAAATCAGCAGATTTTTCTCTGTCTTCTGGTGTCGGTGTAAAGAATAACATCTATGCCATCCAGGTGATGGGAATTTGTGAGGTCCTGATTGAGTACAATTTCAACATAGGGAATTTCAGGTAAAACATCAAATCTTACCCTCCAGCATTAGCTGTGCTATGCTGTGCCTAGCTCTTCGGCGTACAGGACACAGACTCATTGCAAGCACAGGATAATAGTGCCAACACAGAATCAGAATGATGCTTTCTGAGTGTGTGTGCCTTCTGGCACAGACATTCACAGAACCTTGGGGAGTGTCTTCCTTTTGAATGTCGTGTGTTGTGGGAGATGGCATGTGACATTTTGTAGAAGAACAAGTCAAGGAGGAATGGATGAGGTATACCCTGTTAGGGAGGTGGGGAGATGTCATATGTCATGGTTTTTATCATTTAGAAAGTGTCATTGTGTAATTTGGCAACTGAAGCTTCAAATGGGAAACTATAAGACTGGATTTTCTCCATTAATGCTTTCTACTACTTTATTGCAGTAAGAACAAGTTTGAAGATGTCCTAGGCTTGTTTACCTGTTACAACAAACTCTCTGAAATCCTGAAGGAGAAAGCTGGAAAGAACAAATCTACCTTGGGCAACAAAACTGCACGGAGCTTCCTGTCCATGGGTTTTGTATCTACTCTGCTCACAGCTCTGTTCAGGTGAGAAGCTGTCATATCTGGAGAAGCTTTAAGGCCTATTCACAAGCTGCTTTTGTGGTGTCTGCATGCTGGCTGTCTTGTACACTGCATACACAGTACAGGCATTTTCATTTCTGTACAAAGCATGCGTGGTAACAGCACTTGTTGTCTGGAGAGCATCATAGTCCAGGCAGGAACCATAGCTGTGCAACTCCTGGTATTGACAAACCAGCTTTCCTGGACCTTGCTTATGACTTGTAAGACCTCAGAGAGTCTCTGCTCTTCCAGTCCTGGGCCATTCCCCAGACAACAAACTCCAGTGTTAGAGCTCCAGTCCTCTATGGAACAGAGCCAGACATCAATTCAAACCATGTCTGTTAGTGTATTTGGAAAGGCTGGTGGAACTCTCTCCTCCGAGTGTTCACTACAAGCTACCAAAACAAAGGGTCTTTTCCACCCTGAATTCAGTTAGTGATTTTATTTGTAAATACATATGTAGATTTTAAATCTCGTAGGCCATCCCTGTGCTTTTTCAGTGCATCCTCAATTCTCTGACAGTGCTCTTGATTCTTCAGGGACAATGCCCAAAGCCATGAGGAGAGCCTAGCGGTTCTGCGCTCCAGCACAGAGTTCCTGCGCTATGCTGTCAGTGTAGCTCTGCAGAAGGTGCAGCAGCTGGAGGAGACAGGACAAACTGATGGACCAGATGGACAAAATCCTGAGAAGATGTTTCAGAACCTCTGCAAAATCACACGGTGGGTCACTGTGGCACACGAAGACATCAGCCCTAAAAAGCAACAATGCGTTTTAGGGATTTTTGATTCTCAGGTAGGGTTTTGAAAGAAGAATGCAGACTATAACTGTTTCAAACAGTTATTATTACTGGGTTGAGATCATTGCCTTTCTTTGCTCCTGAGAAATCAAGTGGAGGCACTACAGTTTCTGTGCCAGAGTGATACAGCTCTAATAATGGTACTTGGCCTGGAAGAACCAAACACCATCAAACTCTCATTTTCAGCCTCTTTCTGACTTTTGGCTCATCACTCATTGTCACAGAGGAGGTAGGATGGTTACAGGCTGGATTCTTGATGCCTCTGGGATGCAATGAAGTTAAAATTCACTTCTAGCTACACTATAACACAGATGTAAGAGGGACACAAGCTTTAGAAAACATTGGTTTAGGACTTTTGCAAGATGCTTGAAGACATTCATGCATCCTATCCTTTGGAAATCCAAGAATATTAAGCATCTAAATGTCTCTTGGGATCTAGGTCATAACTCCATGGGGTCTTTTCAGATCCCAGTTAGCAGGGAGCACAAAATGCAAATTACTCCTGCCATGAATAATGCCTGTTTTGTGTCTCGCCCCAAATAATAGAGACTATTTTTGTTGCAGTCATTAGGACTACATATGAGCTACATGTTTTGCGTGATTGGACATTGAAATAGAATAAGATCATCTGTGCAGGCAACAGAACTAACGAGAAGAAAGGAGAGGGAACAAAAAAGGGAAGAAGTGGGCTTAGGGGAGCAAGAAAAAGATGTTTGCCTACAAATAGAAATGTCTCCTTTGGGCCAAACAATTTTGCTTCCTTCAAAGCTTTTCACTTTGCTTTGCCTGCCTTTACCTTTCTGATTTTATTTATATAGAGCCCTGCAGAGATATCTGACATTTCACAGATTCAAACTGCCAAGAGAAAACCTCTTTTTGTCACTGACAGATTTGACACCAGTGGTCAGTGTTTGGGTGGTCTGAGACAGAAGGAAAGCCAGGTGGAAGAAATGGGTGTATAAAGATGGGCTTGAAATGGGATTGGAAGGTCCCTTGGGACCTGGAAAGAATTAAATTATTTAGCTGTGCAGGAAGAATGCAGTAGCTGTTTCACTGATATTGAAACAAGATCTTCTTAAAAATGGATCTCTTCTCCCTCCACTTTCCTATAGGAAAAAGACTTTCCAATTTAGTTATATTAAAAATACGATCCTAAGAGCAGAATCTGTGATTAACCCTGTTGTAGTTCTTGCACTGTGCTTTACTGGAGCATGTGATGTTAACTCGTCTCCCATCCCCTAGGGTTCTGCTTTGGAGGTACACTTCAATTCCCACTGTCATTGAAGAGTCAGGGAAGAAGAAAGGCAAAAGCATTTCACTTCTGTGCTTGGAAGGTTTGCTGCGGATCTTCAACACGGTGCAGCAGCTGTACACTGCCAGGATACCTCAGTTTCTACAAGCGCTGGGTAGGCACATGGTACAATTCTGCTCTGGTTTCCAGGCTTTGTGTTCCAGCCCATGTGTGGGTAGTTAGGGACCCAGTGCCCTTTACCCGTAAGTAGAGAGAGGGGTCTGGTCCTTGTGTCTCAATAACTAGCTGGGCTTAGTAGCATTGATTTTCATGCCAGAGGCAAGTTCCAGAGATAGCTTTACCTGCTTTTATAGAGCTCTCAGTCTGTCAGCAGAGGATAGTTGGGGTCTGACATAGCATTCGTCTATTTGAAGTTTGCCTTTAACACATTTTTGTTCTCACCATGGTTTTGCAGTCTGTATTCCTCCTCTAGCTGTGAGCAGTTGCAGTCTTTCCCACTTTTGGAAATAAATCCTGTATTCTGCTCTTGGCATTTAGCTTTTTTCTGCACCTCTCTCTGCCAGATATTACTGATGGTGACGCAGAAGAAACGGATATTAATGTCACAGAGAAAGCTGCCTTCCAGATCCGACAGTTTCAGGTAAGTACCACTGTGTGCTGCAAGTGTTCCAAAGCACTGGTAATTCTGGCAGAAAACACTGCTAGCTCTCTGTTACTTGACCACAGGATTGAGTATGTGATAGCCACTGTGACACTGATTCACTGGCAGTTCAGAAAAGTTTCTGATCCCTAAGGAAAGCTGGATTGAAGTGCACACGTATTTACAGAGCTATAAGGTCCTTCAGTGCAGCATAAACTTCCCTAAGTATTGTAAAAGTCACATGAATCATATGTGAGCCCCTGTGTAAGCACTCATAACAAAAACCAGCACTCAGTCTTTAGAAGAGTCCTCTTTCTATATTCTTTGTTGTTCTCCTTGTTGCTGATTCCTTTATCCGCTGCAGCTTCTGGTTATTTGCTTCTTAAAATGGCCCTGCAACAAGCATGCACACTCTTTCCTTCCCATGATCAGAGGTCCCTGGTGAACCAGTTCAGCAGTGCTGAAGATGACTTCAACTCCAAGGAAACACAGTCACTCATCACAGTTCTCTCCACTTTGTCCAAACTCCTGGATCCAGCCTCTCAGCAGGTACTTCACAACCTTCATGGGGTGGCAGGGATGTGTGTAGTAGCCATAGGTGTGGGAAGAAGATTATCAGACTGGGTTGACATCTGAGGACTTTGACATGTGTGCATGTTCTGCCTTCTGCTGCAGACCACACCATGTTAAAGTGACAGTTTTGTTACATTATCAAGCACATTCCTGTCAAATGCCTGCAAGGACAGTTAAGAACAAGTTGTCTTCCCACCCCGCTTCTGCATGTTCTAATCCTGCCTTTAGGCACCTGGAGTCTGAATGACTTGTTTGCCTGAGCAGGGACTCCTGACAGCGCCTAGATGTGGTATGGCTTCTACACAGGAATAGAGCCAAAAAAGGCCAGCAGACTTATGGCCAGTCCAAACTGGCTGTGTGCCTAATTCCTTCCACGCAAGGAGGCATTTTCTGAAGTGGACTAGAGGTGCCCCATTTTTACAAGCTAGGGACGGCACTCAGTGTGCCAGAAGTCTAGAGTCATCATTTACGTTAAATTAAATGGAGCTGTTACTCAGTCCAAGGGAATGTATAGCCATTCCCCTGTCCTGAATCTCAGCTTTTCACTTGTTAGTAGGTTAAGTGTCCCTTGTGGAACTTCACAGAGCATGGCTGGGTGCCCTTCTGCCAGAAGGGGACTCTGCTGGTCTCCCTTTGCTGGCTTTCTTTTTGTTTTGGTTTTGGTTTTTATTATTAGTTTTGTGCTTTGAATTCTGTTTCAAAGCCATAATATCTTTTCTCCCCTTATGCAGTTCCTTCAATTCCTGACTTGGACAGTCAAAATTTGCAAAGAAAATGCTCTCGGTAAGTAAGCTTTGGGTAGCATGTTTAGATGTGATGTGTCAGGTCTGATATTAGACCCTTAAATGCTCTGCTGTTTGTTGTCTGTCCTGTTTTTACCTCTTTGTTACAGATATATTCAGGTCCCATTCTGTGGCAGATTGTCATGACATTGTGGTTATTAGCACAAGTATGAGGGAAGAAACTCCATCTCTATAAATATTGGCATTAGCACTTACTTGACTCTTATCCCTTGTTATTTAGCACATCTGTTGCTCAAATCTGGATTTATACTCTGGAAAGATATTACTCTTGCCAGAGTTTGTATTGCGCTTCCTCAGTGCTTCTGGTCATCATTTTTCTATGAGCTGAGGGCTCCAGTGTGCCATACTTCCCCTTGCAGTATTACATGTGATGCCCGATGTTGTAAACTCTGCTTTTGTAACTGCAGTATTTTGATAGGATTTTTACCTACTGTGTATCGTTTCTGGGAATGCAGACTGTTAAATCCATACTGAATCTGAGACTTTCCCTCACTGGATGTCTGATATTCCTAAATAGCTAGTGGAGCTCTGCACCCAGTAATGTGTTGTTTTGTTTTCCCTTCCCCACAGAGGATATCGCTTGCTGCAAGGGTTTGCTGTCTCTGCTCTTCAGTGTCCATGTTCTGTACAAGAGTCCTGTCAGTCTGCTGCGTGAACTCGCACAGGACATCCACGCTTGCCTGGGAGACATAGATCAGGTATGATGCAGAAGCAGCCTAACTCTTCATCACTTAGTGCTGTCAGGGCAGAATTGAGTGCATCTCTGGCACAAACTATGTGACAGCCGCTAAAGTTTTACTCACCAGCATTTGTTTACTCTCCTCTGACCAGGATGTAGAAGTGGAGAGTCGGTCCCATTTTGCCATAGTGAATGCCAAGACTGCAGCCCCTACTGTCTGTGTGAGTCAAAAATAGTGTGTGTGGAACAACCTGTAGTGTCTAGGGCTACTCTGCTACAAGTGGCTTGTAGATTCCCCTTGTCTCAAACTCCTCCAAAAACCTGTTTTGTTATTGGTGTTTCTGTCTTAGCTGCTGGTTCTGGGTCAGGCAGATAAGGTCCTTGAAGAGGTGGATTGGCTCATCAAGAAACTCACCAGTCTAGGATCAGACACATCAGGTAATAAATGTGGTCCACTTCTTACTGTTACACCTTTGTCAAAAACAGGTGAAGATAGAGAGCAAAAAGATACTTTGTGACTTTGAGGTAGCATCATCTGAGGGCAGGTTAGCTCTCCCTTGAGCTGGTTCTGCATGAACAATGTAAGATAGAGTGTTGTCACAAAATCCCTCCAGGGATTATTTTCCCTGTGCCACACTGGTGCTTTGTGCACCAGACACAAAGGTGGTCTTTTGTGCCTCCCACCTGCGTAATTGGATTCATTAGACACACATTCACTGGGTATTCATCTCTTTATTCTAGAAGACTCCTCTCAGGCATCAAACCAAACCCAGGCTCTGGAGAAAGGTGTAATTCTACAGCTGGGAACTCTGCTGACAGTTTATCATGAGCTGGTACAGACAGCACTCCCTGCAGGGAGCTGTGTGGACACGCTGCTGAGAAGCCTCAGCAAGACATACGCAATTCTCACCTCCCTCATCAAACATGTGAGTGCTGCTCTGCTGAAAGTGGGCTGGCTAGGATCTAAAAACTTTTTCCCCATCTGCTACAGCAAGCTCACAGTGACCCCTGGCAGCAGCTACACTCAGGACTGGGCTGTTGATCTCTTGCAGGAATTGAGTCGTTATTCTGTTGGCTTCCATGCCCTCAATTTAGTGACCTTTCTGAGCAGTGATAGTTGCACCAGTGGAGATAAAGGAAAGCTTCTCTCCAGCTGAATTTGGCTGTGCGTGGCTTGGAGTGGCTCTTCCCAGTGCATCTTGTGGGTTCCTCTGTACGCAGCTGTGTGCCATAATGAACAGCACTAGCGGTGTTCTCACAGTGTTCAGCAATCCTGCCCTTGCCGCTCATTCCCATCTAAGGCTGGAAGCATCAGACCTGGGGGAACAGGGCTGTGAAAACAGGCCAGTGGAGCTAGCTTGAGACAAGGTGGTGAATACCCTAGAGCTCTCTTGCAGCTCTGGAATGTGGACATGGTATTTGGGATATAGCAAGCCACTGGGGAGGATAGGTCTTGCAAATTCTGCCCTCCCCACTGTGCCATTGGATGAGCCGCTTTGAGCCCTGCCTGGAAGTACAGGTTGCAGGATGGGAACAGTGTACCTAGAAGAAACTCTCTCGTGTTTTCCTTGCAGTATATCCAAGCTTGCCGCAGCACCTCGAATAAGATTCCAGGAAGGCTAGAAAAGCTGGTGAGTGTGAGCAAATTGCTGGAGGAAATGGCTCATTGCCCTGACTTAAGAGTAACACCAACCTCTCTGCTTCTTTGCAGGTGAAGCTCTCAGGTTCCCATTTGACCCCCCAGTGTTACTCATTCATTACTTATGTACAGGTAAGGCCTAAATTAACTGGCAAAATCACAGTCTATCTGATGCTGAGTGGTGTATCAGCTGCAGTACATGTGCACCTTTGGGGATTATTAATCTTCTTGACATGACTTGAGTTTCTTATAGTTCAAGCTTTACTGTGTCAAATTAGAGTACAAGACATTTCAGCACCATTGGCACCGAGCATGCTGATTTCTGCGTGAGCAGGGAAGGAAGAGTGTTTGGGGAGCTGGTTTTTAGTTTGGGTTTTTTTTTTCCCCCCCTCTGTTCATGTGGGGGTTTTTGGATGAGATTAATACTGCTGTTAACCACAACAGCAAATAAAGGTCAACAACACTGCAGTCATCACAGTGTAAAGTAATGTGGGTGCCAAAGACTGCAGTGCCGAAGATAGGATTTAGCTGCTTGGAGAGGAACTGGGTACTTGAGTGAGGACCACAGGAATTGTACAACAGATGTGGCATATTGGGGAAGGTATAGTGGTGTGCAGAGCGACCACTTCTGGAGACTTCTCACACATACGTATTTCTGAATGTATAAATTATGAAATTAGTTTTTTCTTTCCTTCTTTTTTTGAGATTACCCCCAATTCCATCCTTTTTGTATCACTACCTTTCTGTCATTTAGCTGGTAATGCTGTTAGCTGGCCAGAGCAAAGACTTCTCTGGCCTTATTTGGCTGGCCTTTCTTCCCTGCTTATCCTCTAATGCCACATCTTTTGGCATCCTCCTTCAGAATATCCACAGTGAGAGTTTAAGCTTTGTAGAAGAGAAGAAAAAGAAAAAGAAAGAGGATGAAGCTGCTGCAATCTCCACAGTCATGGTAAGATTGACTCACTCGCTATTAGAACATGGGCTGTATTTGAACTTGGGATCATACCTCAAGGCTTGTGTTACCTGGTGGCTTCTTATAGATCACCAATGACAAACTGTCATTTGGGCCTTTAAGTAAAAATCAAATTTAATCTACCTTAACTTCAGAGAAAAGTCTAAAAAAACCCAACCAACCTAATAAACAACAACAAAAAAAACCAACAAAAAAGTGCCACCTTCACTAAATGCAGCCTAAAAGCTCACAGACATGAAACAAAGGTCAAGTCTGGATAGTCTGTCTTGTCTGATATTTTATCATTTGGGGTAAGCTATGAAATTACAGAAATAGGCTAATTTATTGGAACCAATACTGCACTCTGTTTAAATGTTTCTTGATTTTATCAGTACATTTAAAGATAAAGTAGCGGATTCCACTGAAGTAAGGCAGTTGAGAATGACTGGATGATTTGGTTGGGAGCAAGTGAGCAGGCTGGCAGGTTCCTGGTCTTTTATGTCCTTTGTGTTCCTAGCCAGCATTTCTTCTGTCTCATCCGTTGTCCCAGACGTTTCTGTGATGTTAAGGGTTTAAAAGCCAGAAGCATGATCTTCCTAGCTGTTCCCTGAGTGTATGGAAATGGGCTGAAACACTGCATGTCCTTCTACCACTCTGTCACCATGGGGAACAAACATCAGTGGTGGTAAATAAACAGGGCAAAAATGTGGTGAAACAGCAATGTGCTCATTGCCTGGAAGGCGTATGCTTGTGATGTCTTTGCAACAAGGAAGTTTTGCTCTGATGGCTGTCAGGCACATCAAGGCTGTGGACTGCAGGCAGGGTACAAAACAATACATGGGAGAGCCTCACTACAGAACCGCCGTCGGAGTCAATTTAAAACCAGTAACAAAGCTGGCAAGGCTTACTGAGGTAGGACTGGTACAGAGCAAGGCCACCACTTCTCTAAACTGGGAGTGTTGCAGTCTTCATGTCATGCTACAGCATCATTGTTCACTTCCAAATCTGACCTATCACACTCCCTTCTCCGTTTCAGGCTAAGGTGCTTCGGGAGACCAAGCCAATCCCAAACCTGATTTTTGCCATAGAGCAATATGAAAAGTTCCTTATCCATCTCTCCAAGAAATCAAAGGTAATGTAAAGCAGAGCTCTTCTGTGACCTGAACTTAGTGGAACAGTGGGATCAATGGCATGGTGGGGGGCTATTGCTGGTCCACTTTTTAAAGTCTATTAATGCTCAAATTAGGGAGGTGTAAGGACCTTGCACCTCTTTCAGCCATTGCCCAAGCTCCTGGCCAAGGCTACTGAATTAGTCACACTGATACCAGCAGGTGTCAATGGCAGTACTGCCTGTGACCTAACATCATGTGGTTTCTGGTTGAGCAGGAACTTACACACCTAATGCCAGCCTTCCTCACCCCTCTACCCAGTCTGCTTCATAAGCAGGAGAGAAATGTACCATGATGAGGTGCTACCTGAGTGTGAGAGTAACTGGTAATCACTGGGCTTTTAGGAAAACATAAATGGGCCACTGGATTGCATGGGGGCAGGTGCTTTTTCACCTCCCTTTTGCTTCAATCCTGCTTCATTACTGCGATGGACTCGGTCCCAGTGCTGTGCAAGGGACTAGGCAGGGTAGAAAACTAAATTAAGATGCTAATGGCATAATGTCCTCTCCCCCTGGTTTCACCTTGGTTGCTGCAGGTGAACTTGATGCAATATATGAAGCTAAGCACCTCCCGGGACTTCCGCATCAACGCATCCATGCTAGACAGCGTGTTGCAGGAGCGTAACACAGAGGATGCTGAAAATGAGCCAGCCGATGACCAGGTCAGAACTCATTTAGCTGCTTTTACCAATAGGTTTCCCCCTCTTTTGAGGCTAACTGTATTTGTGAGCTGTTGCAGATATATGTGAAATTAGGACAATTTGTCTTCCCTGGGTTAGCTCTCACTTTAATACTAAGCTGACACGAAGGAGTTAACAGTCACTCTGGCTAACATCCCCTACACTCCAGCCCTCCGCCTTGAGTGACCTTTATTTCCATGCACCAGTTGTCTGTAGCTCTGGTCTTAGGGAAGTGAGACTGCTCTTAAGGCCTTGTTGTTTGCCTCAGCAAGCAGAGAGGTCTAGCAGCATTACCTCTGAGGACCTACTGGCTGGCCAGGATCAGACCTTTGCAGCATGATGCAAAGCAGTTTTGCATCCAGGTTAACTTTTGTAGATAAACAGCTGGCAGGGCAAACTCTGCAAGGCATCGTTCTCCTCAGACCCATCTCCTCTACTAGGTAGTGCTGGTGAAGGTAGCGCAACCTGTGCTGGATAAAAAAAATAAACGATTTACCTTGCTGATTGTCCAGGTTTTTATTGGTGCTTCTGTCCATGTTTTCCTGAGTGTTTCAACAAGCCAAAACCCAGCACAAACAGCCCCTGTCCTGTGCCACTGATAACCTGTGGTCTAAGTTCCAGCATGAATTGGGGGGGTCCATGGAGTAAGTCTCTGTGGGTGAGAGGAGTCCCATATTCAGGTCATTTTGTTTTTGTGTGATTAGTCTAAGGAATTTTTACCTAAAGCACGAAGCCAGATGCGCAGAACAGGATTTAGCTCTTTTTCCTCCCTAACAATCACACTCAGTACTGCTACTCTCTCCCTCCCCTCTCCAGAGCAGCACAGCAGAGCAGACAGATGAGAACCAGGAACCCAAAAAGAAGAGACAGCGAAAAAAATAAAGCTGGGATTATTGCTACTGCCTCCTCCCACAGTGCCTGTTCTGTGGCAGTCTCGCCTTCATCTTGGAGACCTGTGTGTATGGAGACGATGGTTTGTTGTTTCTCTTGCCAAATACTTATGACTTCTTCCTTTGCGCCCATGGGCGTGCAAGCAGCGACTTGGGCCACTGCCTCAGGTTTTACAGCCGGCTGCTGCCCTTGGAAGTGCCTCTGCTATTTCAATGTGCTGCTATCAAAATCTTTTCCCCCAGGAACATCCCTTCTTACAGCAAACAGGAAACAGAGTGACCAGGATCAGTCCCTGCCAAAAGATCTCCTTCTGAAAGGACAGCCAGACTCTGGCGTGCTCTCTGGACAATTGTCATTCTGGCACTCCAGCGTCATCATTTCTTCTCCAGCGAACCTTTGGTTATTTCAATTAGCTGATATATATCCAGTGCTTCTCCTGGAAGACAATGGGACAATCAGTTCCCTGCATTCTGCAGTACACTCAGAGATCGTGTAACATAAAAGTGACGGTCGTGATTTGCTTTAGTTCAGAGTGTGTAGCACAAAGCGCCCTAAATTTATTCAAACTTCTGTTTTGTGTGGTGGTGTGAACGCAGGAACCAGCACCAGTAGGAAGCTGGAAACACGAGCTGTTCTGTCTCAGAGTTGAAGCTTGTTGCTGTGTGCAGCTCCTGAGAAGCAGAGAGGCGACAGCTTCCTCTGTGAGGCTAGTTTTGCTGTTATGTTTTTGCTGACCCTGATGTGATGCGCTTGTTTAATTTGCCTTGTTCTTGGTGAGAACAGAAGTGCCCTTTTTTGCCCACAGAACGCAAATCCTGGTTTCTAAAAGAACCCTTTGCCTGTAAGACTCCTAATAAAGGCTACCTAAGGGTAGAGCGGCTGATGTATTCAATGACTGAGAGAACAAATCTGAGGGCAGGTTCTTCTCCTTATCTGGGAAAACGCTCCCGCACATCAAAGTAGGAGCTGTTTAAAGCAGCTCCCAGCCAAGAGTTAAATGTTTGCTTGCAGCAGTTAAAGGGTGATGTTGAGCGCACACAGGGATGACTGTAGGCCTTGGGAGCATTGGGGAAGAACATAGCAAGACCAAGGCTGAACTTTGGAGCATGGGCAGCTCTCTGAACAGAGCGGTGCTGGGCTAAGGGGGAGTAGGGATGGAGGGAAAGCACCGGAGGCTGGAAGAGTTTGGGTCCGGAGGGCAAAATATACAAGGTTGTTGAGGCGCCTCATTTCAGAGAAGGAACAGTTCAGTCTTGGGCTGTGTTAAACGTGCACAGGAGGGCTCCTCTGTCTTTGAGGAGCACAAAGCAAACGTGTGCATGGGATAACAGAGCCAAGCCCATCACTATCAGAAATATTTGGAAGCAGCAGCACAAACAACTCGGGGATTGAGAAAGGAAAGAGCAGTAGAGGGGGTGGCACCAGGGTGACTCTTGCCCCGCAGGGCAGCCAACCAGTCAGGAAGCAAGGGGCTTACGATGTGCCTCTGCTGTACAGAGGAGCCCTCAGGGAACGGCTGCTTAGGCCAAGTGCTCTGCCTAAGCTGGGGAAGCTTGTGCAGAAGGGATTACAGAGGGGTTAGCTTGCACAGACACCGCTCACCTTGAGGGATGCCATATTTCTTCTCCATCCCAGTTGGATTTGATGGTGTCACGCAGTTCATGGTCACCTCTTTCCTTAAGCACTGGTCAACATCCACTGCGCTGAAGAAAGCCACTGACTGGGGCAGATCCTGGAGGCCCAGTTTGTAGGCAAACATGCACCTGGAAGAACAAGAGACCACGCCAGGCAGTGCTACACATCACCTTTGGCCTTGTCACACCTGGCTTCGATCAGCCACAGCATCACAAAACATTGGCCAGCCATCGCTAAGAGGTTACTTTGCACCCACGTCACTCAGCGGCTGGAAGACAAGGTGCTTTTTAAGTACTGGGTAGCAGGAGGGTCAAGTATTGCTAAAGTGGACATGGGAGGAACAGAGCAACAGTACATTGAGCCTCCTCAGAAGAAAGGAAGAGCCCAGCCCTTTGCTGCTGGCTAATCCTCCCAGGCAGAGCAGATGCTGGATTTTCCCGGCAGGATACTATGTGCTTGCAGGAGCTGGCACAAAGGCACAAACATCAGGGCGTCTGCCCCCGCTGTGCTGGCACAGAAAGGCTGTTTGCTGTATCCCTGCCTCAGAGCAGCAGAAGACAGCTCAGCTTTGGCCAGCTCCTGTATAACCAAATACCCCACAGCATGGGGAAGGGGATTTGGCAAAGCTGGCTGTGCCAGAGCCAGACTGAAGGGAGGTCCAGGAGCTTTTCAGGCTGAGCCTAACCTTGCACGGGGCAGGTAGGCAGCAGGAATGCCCCACGGTGCAGAAGGGGCAACAGGGCTGATGCTCACAGCAGAGACAACAAGCCATGCCCCTTGCTGTCCCCTGAAGGCAGGGGGGGAAGCGAGGTATGGGGACAGTTTCACACTCCTGGCTGCTCAATCAAGCCCAAGGGCTGCTGCCACACAACGGCCGCAGACCTGAAGGGAGTAGGAGGCGATGCGCTCGCATCCCAGTGGAGCAGAACGATTGACCCCATCTCTGCAGGAGCCAAAAGCTGATGATATCCCCCCTTGCCAGCAGATTATCCCTGGAAATTGAAGCCGAGCTCCACTTATAGCCACCCGAGTCATGCGTGAAGGAACTGCAACCCCCAGCTCTCGCTGCCAACTTCCCTGGAGCAGAAGAAAGCTGCTCTGTGCCAGCTTGCTGTGGGTAAAGCTAACCCCTTTGCTGTCATCCCAGTCCCTTGGGCTTGCCCCATCCCACCCCAGAAGTACTGGTGGTCGTTCCCAGGAGACACCACAGCTGTCACATCTCACCGTGTGAGGAGGTTGGTGATCTGCAGGGCCAGGGCTGCCCGGTAGCGATCCTGCTGCTGGACCAGGTAGCGCACCTCGTCGTGGATGCTGATGCAGAAGCGCCCGTTGATGTCGAACTCCTCAAAGAGCCACTTCATGGCGACCAGCATGAGGTGCAGGTAGTCAACGGCTGAGCTCTGCACCACCCAGTTCACTCTGCTGGTCAGAAACTGGCAGAAGGAAACACAGACGGATGCTAGGGGAGCAGCGGCATCCCGCGCCTGGTCCCAATACAGGACAGCTCCTGGGAGAAGCCTGTTAAATTCAGGGTTGTTGGGTTTTCTTGATGGCATGCAGATAAAGAGGCAATGGGTTTGCTGCATGGCTCCAAGAGCCTCCAGCATCTAAGAAGGGCTGAATTCGGGGTTGCTGTTTCAGAGAAAACAAGCAAAGCTGAGAGCTCAGCAGCACAGAGCCACGTCCTTACCTCCCCCTTGGCCACGGCGGGCTCCAGGGCCCTGCTGATGTGACAGCCCAGCACTGGGGTCTGCGGGGACGGGGATAAGGCAATGCTCTCCAGCTTGTTGAACATTTCAGACTCAGTGCCTCCAGCCCACACTCGGTGCTCCACCACATCCCACTTCTTCTTCCTCCGGGACCTGGCAGGGCAGAGGGGAGGTTTGCTGGAAGCATGGGATGAGGCTACGGGCCCCACTTGAGCGCCTCAAACGCTCCCTCCCAGTTTGGGGCAGCTGGAGGAGCCCCTGCAGTCTCCTGTTGCTAATTGCTCACTGGGGGAGACTATGAGCCCCCAGATCAAACGGACTCAGCCCTGGGACAGCAGGGAGGGAGGATCGGGACCGTCCAGCCCCATCTCCTTTCTCTGCCAGCTGCCTAAGGGGCTGCAGCTCCCTCCGCCTCACACCCTGATGCCACCAGAGCTGCGTGGGGTCAGAGCACCTCACCTTTTCATGGTCTCTCTCTGGAGCCGCTGGACATCCTGGGCCGACACCGATCCGTCCTCTGCCCTGTTCACAGCCAGATCCAGCTCCCTCACCAGCCACTCCCCCTCCTCGGAAAGATGAAACCTGGAGGGGAGAGTTACCCATGCCCAAGTCCCATGGGACAACGCCGCCATCCCCATCCCCGCTCACCCTCCGCCTCCATAGGCAGCACCCACCTCCGGACGCCCTTGGTGACTGCGTACATCTGCTGAGCCTTCTCGCGCGCCTGCTGCTGCGTCAGCCGATGGTTGAACTGCATCAGCAGCCGCTCAGCGAAGGGCTGCCCAGCTCCATAGATGCGCCCATAGTTGAAGACTTTGGCGTGCTCCCGGCTGATGCCCACTGTGGCGGCCGTCTTGCTGTGCAGGTCTGTCGCATTGCTCTTCTTCCCCTGCAGAGTCATCCAGCCGAAGGCTGTGCAGCCTGCCAGGAGGGGAGCAGGGGTTGGACACCAAACGGGACCGGGCTCGGAGGGTCACCCCGCTACCCAGTGAACCCATTTCCCGCAGCACAGCCCTGGCTCACCATGCATGCCAGCAAAGTGCGCCTCGCCAAGGATGGCGGCTATCCAGAGCTCCTGGGAATCCACGTCTGCACCCACCAGGGAGTAGCCGGGCGGCACCTGGACCATGGCTTTCAGCTCACTGCCCACCCGGTCGGCCTGCAGGACACGATGCCCAGCTCAGTGCAAGCCCTGCACCTCCCCCTCATCCTCAGCAGCACAGGACCAGCCTTCCTCCCGCAGCTGCGGCGTGCCGGCACGGTGCTCCCCATGCCCCTAAATTTTGCTCTGAAAGTCAAAACCAGGTTTAACGCACATGTGGGGCATTGCCCACTTGGTTACTCCCCCCAGGCTCTTCCAGCACGGACGGAGCTTGGGGAAGGAGAGGAAGCAGTGCTTCAGTGTTTTCTTCTCCTTTCACCAAACTTTGAAGCTCATGAGCCTCTGCTGACTCCTTCCACTCTCCCAAAGTCAAAGCACATCAGTAAGGGAAGGGCCCCAGCACCAGCCCTGCCACCTCAAACCCCAGCATCCAGCCCCAACTCCCATTTCCAACCCAGGCTGCTCCCACCAGTCCAAAACACACAGAGGGTGCCCCAAAACACCCCTGCAAGGACCCGACCATGGCCGTACCCGGGCATTGCTGGCCGTCAGCCATGTGGGCTCCACGGCCCGGCGGGTGATGGTGCCCGCTGTCACCACCTGCGGCAGGATGGCTCCGTAATCATCTTCCTCGTTATAGTCAGGGTGCCTGGGACAGAGGTGAGGCTGAGCATCATCTTGCGAGAGCCCTCCCGGAGCAGCGTAGAAGGGATCGTGGTCCCGGCTGGGGCCATTCCTCCCCATACCTGGTCACCACGCGAGGCAGCTCCCCTTTCTTCAGCCACACCACCATCTGGGAACTGGGGGGACATGCGGCAGGCGAGATGCTGAGCCCCCGCATCTGCATGAGCTCCCCCGGCTGCGACGCAGCCTCCGCCTGCCCACAGGCATGTCGGATTCAGCTGAAGGTGGCCACTCACCTGATGCGCTTGTGAGCGTTCCTCCAAAACGAGATCATTTTGTTAATCTCAAGGGCTCTGGTCCCATGGGTGCGGCCCACGGCGGCCCGCAGGGTGCCGTCCTCCATCCGGGGCAGGAAATCCTTGGCAAAAGGGCTTCCCACGTTGTTATCATTCCCGTCCTTCAGCAGCAAAAGAGGTGCCAGGGCTCAGTGTGCTACCACTCAACATCAATAAAGCTCTGTGCATCCTCCTGCCCCAGCCAGAGAGATGCCTTTCCACCACCCCATCCCATAAGACAAGATCACAGGGGTGCCAGGAGTGCTGCAGCACCAGGGAGACAGGCAAGGTGACACAACTGCACAACAGGACCAAGGGAGCTGGGACACAGGGTGGCCAAGAAGCCCCCAAGAAGAGCCCCAGGAGTGCCCAACTTGCCTTGTGAGGCAGCTTGAAGAACCAGCACCCGGGGATGTTGACATCGTTGTAGGGACCGTTGCCGTGGTGGTAGGAGGGCTGGCTCCTCAACTCTGCCAGCTCACACAGCTCATCCATCTCCTCCTGCAACCAGTGATGCGAGGTGATGCTGGGAACCCCTTCCAGCACGGCGAGAGGGGGAACATCGAGGAAATAGGGACTGATCTGCCACTCCATCCCACAGGAAACCCCCTATACCTGCACCAGGCTGTAGTCTGCTCTCCCCATTTTCTCCTCCACATCCACCTCCAGCTGGCTCAGCTCCTCCACCTGCGGCACAGAGGGACCACGGGGGGAGCCGGGTCAAACACCACTTCTCCGGTGATTTAACGCTTATTAAAGGAAATTTACTTCCAGTCCCCCGAAGCCACACGTGGGGCTGGTTTTTGCATGCACACGGGAATAAGCCCAGCCCCACATCTCCCTCCCACCGAGGGATCCTCCATCCCTTCCTTCACCTTCTGCCACATCGTGCTGTCATCCATCACCAGCAGCTCGTCGTCCACGGCAGCCTCCAGCCCTGGGGGCTGCTCCTTGCCTTTCTCCAGGCAGTGCTGCCTGTACAGGTACTCAATCACCCTGGCAGAGGAGAGGGCAGGGGTCACAATGGGGACTGAGGCCCTGGGGCAGCACCTGGGCAGAGTCCCAGGGAGCTCCCAAACCCCTCTGTGGGCCAGCCCCCAGCTCAGCACCCCGCCACGTCCCCCCTCACCTGTGCGGGCAGGAAGGGCCCTCTGCCTCCGAAGGGGCTGCTGGCAAATTGTCCTGCCGCCCTGGCACCAGGTAGCCCCAGCCATACTTCTCCGAGTAATGGAGGGGGAAGCCGTCCCAGGCCAGGCGCATCAGCTTTGGGGTCACCCTCATCTGCAGGCTGATGAGGCTGGGTCCCGGCACCCACCCCGCCTCCTCCAGGCGCAGGCACAGCTTGCGGTACCAGCTGGGGAGCAACAGGGATGGGTCAGAGAGTGCGGGGCAACCCCTGGGGACACCCAAGGTTCCCAACTCACCCCGGGTGGCCCGGCAGGTGCTGGAGTCTCTTAGGTTGCAGTGCAATCGTCTCCTTCAGATGCTCCAGGCGGACCCGGCTCGCGGGGGCTTTCAGCTCCTCGTCCTCACTGGGGGGGCCAGGGTCTGGTGGGGCAAGGAGGACTGGCTGGCAAAGAGCCCTCCGTGCTGCCACACTGGGGACGGGAACCTTGAGCCAGCCCCCCACCACGCGCCCCAGCATGGGGACACAGGCCAGCGATCCTTCACCCTGCTGGCGCCAATTAACCGTGTCCATTCGTCTGGGTGCCTGTGGGAAAGCGTCCCTCGAGCATCCCTCGTCCCCAGGGACCACCCGCACTCACCTTCTTGCCAGTCCCGCACACAGCCATCTGAGCCCCCCACCTTCGCAGGGGCTTTGCTGTTCCCGTCCTGATCCTTCTTCTTCTTCCCTGGATTCTTCTTCTGCTTAAACTCCTGCGTGTCCCACTCGAGATCCCAGAGCCAGGGGTCATCCTTGTACCTGCCGACACACCACTGTCACACTGCAGCTTTGCTCGGGTCCCCAGCACCCACCCGCAGACCCCCATGGACCACCCAGTATCTGGTCTCTGTCCTGTGAGCGGCAGGACCTGCACCCCCAGCCCACGGGTACCTGTCCTCGTGCAGCAGCTGGCAGGCATCGTTGGCCAGGTTCATCAGGGACTTCTTCATCTCCTTCTGCAGCTCCTCATAGATGCCCTGAGCATCATCCAGGTACCTCTTCCAGTTCCCGTTGACTGGCAGGTAGGACACCCCCATCTCCAGCATCCCTGCAAACGTCACAGGGTGGGGGCACCTAAAGCCCGAAGCAGCAAGGAATTAGGTGTCTGCTGGAGGAGTTTAGCCCTGGCAGTACCAAAGGACAACAGACACGAACGTGCCTTGCAGTATTGTGTCTTCACCTAGAGTTTCCCAGCACCACACAGCCCTCGATGCTCTTTCCCTCAACCTGTAAGGACTCCTATATCTTCTGCCTGCCCTGCACATAAATCGCTGCTCTAAAAGCAACCCTGTGCGCTAACTCCAAAGCTGTATCACTCCAATCTGCCTCATTAAGTCTGCTTGCCTCCACCAGCCGCACTGCGTTGCTGTTTATTCCTTCTTGCATGCAGACGATCGGTCTGAGGTCCCTCCTGAAATGGAGTTCAGGGCCCCCCAACCTCCTGCTGCCACCCCAGGGACGAGAGCAGCCACGTTCCATCCCCAGAGGGACCGCAATCCTCCCCACTGCTGGCCAAGACCACAGCCCCTCGGCCAATGCCAGCCAGAGCTCGGCAGCTCTCACCTCTCCATGAAGAGCGGCAGCTGCTCCTGAAACACCTCGTGGGTGGCCTGGACATCACGGGCACAGTACGACATCAGGTCCTGGGGGCAGAGGCAGGTGAGATCAGGCAAAGCAGCCACCACTCTGCCAGCACGGGGCAAGGCACCAGGGCTGTGGGAGGATGGGGGACGTCACAGCCCCAGACACACCCAAAGCCCTCACAAGAAAGGCTGGCAAAATGGAAACTACCCTGGCAGCTGCTCCCATCCCACTCCCATTTCCAGCTCCTGCTGCCTGTCGGGATGTTGGGCGTGCTGCCCGCACCTGGAAGTGACTCCTGATGTCAGCCATGCTCCCCTTCACAAAGAGCTCCCGTGCCTCCTTCTCCAGCGGCTCCCCCCCGACGTACAGCGCGTGCACGTCCGCCAGGTTGTTGATGCTGCTGACGTGCACCCAGTCCCACGAAGTGACCTGCGAACAACAGGGGGGCGGTCAGACAGTGCAGGACGAGGACTGGCCGCAATCAGGAGGGGTAAAGGATGCAGCTCCTCCATTTTAAACCAAGGTCACCTCCCCTGGAAGGTGCTGGGAGAGCTTCACCCAGCAGAGCTGCTCCAACAGGTACTACTCTGCCAGTACAGGAGCAGATGGTCCAAGTACAGCAGCAAACGGTCCCCTGCCACCCAGACCACTGCTAGCAGCTCAGCTCCCTTACTCACAGCTGGCCCCTCTGTTTTGCTCTGTGTTTTCTTCATGTGCTGCTTGACCTGCTGCAGTCCCTTCCTTTTGCCGTGCCTAGCAGCCATCCACAGGCTGCGCTGGAAGCCTGTCAGCCCCGAGATGGCCATGTGCATGCTCATGGTGTCCAGGAAACGCACCCGGGAGCCCTGGGACACATCAGGGGAGAGAGAAGAGGTGGTTTGGGATGTGCTGGAGGAGAAACATGCTGCCAAATGTCTTGTAGGTGAAGCACTGCCCTGTGTTACAGAGCTCCAAGTCCCCTGCTCAGGGTGCTTTTTGTCAAGGCAAAGCTGTGCCTCCCAGCACCCCTCTTCTGAGAGCCAAGTGCAGGCTGTCAGCTGCTCAAAGGCTCCTGCCACGGCCCCAGCTGCAACCCTGCAGCATCCAGCAACCTTATGGGGTGCAAGAATATATCCCTCTAAAGGGATCCAACCTCAATCCGTTCTGCAGGACAAGATGAGCGCAACCCTGCGGTATCTGTGCAGAATGGCATCTACCAAAATAACCCTGAAAACCCAGCACAAATAACTATACAGGTAACGAACCACAGCTGCCAGCATGAAACAACGGCACCGTGGATTACCTGGATGAGGTACTGCTCCTTGATGAATGCGCGGTCGAAGGCCACGTTGTGTCCCACCACCACTCTCTCTGGCCAGTCCTGCTTGCCGGCACAGCTGGCGCCTGCTGGGCTCTCCAGGGGAATGAGGTCGGCAAGGGTGAGGTGGCTGGACCAGGAGTACCGCTGCTCCAGCAGCCGCTTGCTGCACCACGAGTACCTGCGGATGACATGCAGCACCCCACAGCTGTGAAAAATAAAGTAGGGGCTCCCAGGACCAAAAGCACCCGCTGTGCCGTGGGGTGCTGACCAGGATCCCACCCGTGGGAGGGAGGTGACTGACCCCGAGGAGCGCTGCGCTCGCTAACCAGGACACACATCCCACATCCCAGAGCTGCACTTCGGGGCTTTGCTGTGTTTTCCCCACAAGCCGGCAGTGGTTTGCAGGAAGAGGCTCCACTTGGGAGTGTCCCCATACTTCCCGAAGCTGTCCCCACCACCACCGCGACCCCAAGCACCACTGCCAGCACCACATCTCACCAGGCATGCGGTGAGACCGCCACGGCCAGCGTTGGGCAGTGGCCGTCAGCCACGCACACCTCCACATCCAACACCACCGCCCGCTCCTTGGGGAAGTCGACGGCTTCCGCTCGCCCATCAGGGCTGTAGCGGGTCCAGCCAAGCTGCCATGCCCACTGCGTGGGCATGGCGGGCAGCTCGCACCGCAGCAGCTCGTTGGCCGCCTCCAGGTAGGGCAAGCTCTGCTTCTGCGCCAGGAGGCGAAAATGCTCGTCAATATTGTCCCCGTACATGCGGGGCAGCTGCAGGTCCACATCAGGCAGTGTGGAGGTTTCCTTGCCCCACAGGTCATGGCGTTGCAGGTGCTTCACGCTCCTCTGGATCTCTGCCGCCGAGTAGTGTACCTGGGCCCCCCGGAAGATCTGCTCATGGAGGGTCCTGGACAACATCTGGATGTTGAGGGGGTTCATGCGCCGCTGGCCGTTGGCAGGCTCCTGGCTCGGATTCTCCAGCAGCAGGCGGCTGGTGGAGGAGCTGGAGGTGCATCGCCAGGGCTTGGCACCACGGGCTGCAGCGCAGCCCCTCACCGATCTCCTCCAGAGCAAGCGCCTCATGTTCCCCTGCTCTGGGGATGCACTTCCAGCAGGGTTTGCTCCCCCTGGGCAGCCGGAGCTGTAGGGAGAGAGCAACAGCCAGGGGTGAGCTCGGCACTGCCCGCTCAGCCCCGCTGCGGGGCAGCCCTGACCGCCACCACGGGCACGCACAGCCGGAGCTGCCCACGGCAGCCCACGGCACC
>WAAD01006162.1:5994-17728 GCA_013389945.1 Fregata magnificens
AGTTGCACTGTGTAAGTGCAAGCTGTAAGAGGTGCATTTTTGTTACTCTTGTGATTTGGTAGTTTGTGACCAGAAGCTCCATATTTCTGTATGCTTTAGAAACTTATCTGAGGCCCACTTGGAAAAGCTGTAGGCATCTCACTGTACCAAGTTGTTCTAGACACTGGCAGGTCACCTACATTTTGCCTCAAATTTTATGCCATGGTATTTGTATGATGTGGAATTGATCCTTGATACATTTATCTAGAAAGAGTTTATGTGATAGCACTCTTTTTTTCCTTTGACTTAAAGAACAAACAACACAAAGTATGAGTCAATTTTTTTTTTTTTTTTTCCCCCTAGCANGTTCAGCAAGGTGAGCCCAAAATGCCTCTGAAACAGAAAACCCATTTCAAACTGTGCACCTGGAAGGAAGAGCATATTGACACTACTTCAGGAAAATGCACATTTTTCTCCTATCGCACACCATCCCTATTCTTCCTTGCTGCTTTTTCTGCTTCCTCAGGATGACTTGGTGAGACTCAAAATAAGTTAGCTATCTGTGGGGCTGGAGAACCCCAGAGAGCAAAGTGCTGTAAGAGGAACTATTTGTGAGGCACCATAGGGTCTACCTTACCTTTCTCTGAACCCATCACCTCCTACTCAAAGGCAGATGTTGCAAATTGCCTATTACTTTTCCCTTCATCATTTCTTGTAATGATTCTCTCTTTCTTTTTTCTTTTCTTTTTTCTTAGTCCTTGCTGCTCAAATGCTGTTTTACAGCCTTCGAGAAGAGCTAGGGCATTCTTATTCATCAGATGTTCCAGAACTGGAAATGTTCTTTCTCCCCAGGGCTTGAGGGAGAAAGGTTTTGATGTCCATAGTGCTGATGTGTGGAGGTACCCAAGAGAGGTAGAAGGGCTGTTCCTCAGTACCAAATACTAAGGAGAAAAAAATGGTTTTAACCATTTTAAGTTCCCTATAACAGAAGTAGTGCTGCTTTTCCACAAGAACCTGTGATTCGGATCATAAGTCTGTAGTACCACTTTATCAATCATTCACAAAATATGCACCATGATTCATTCCTTTCCTTATGGAGAGTATTATGAAAGAATATTAAATAAATGCATTTTTAATAGGGTCTGATAGCAGGAGCATTGCCTCTTCAGGAGGGACCAGAGTACCAAAATAAACCTCTGCTTGCCCATGTGTTAATTAAACTGGCCTACCTCCTTTGTCTCTACTTCCGTTCTACCTGTTACACTGATAATTGGCTGCTGGGAGTTGAAAATGAAATTGGAAGCTAGTGAATGTTGCAAGGGATAGAAGAAACCATGTGTTTACGCATATTGAAGTGAGACGGGAAGAGAGAGAGGGAAAGAGATGCCATCTTCATATATTTTTGTATAGTCTCTTATGAATTTTTTTCTTCCTTTAATCTTCCTCTTTTCTTCTTTGTTACTATTCCATAGTACTATGAGACAGGCTATTCTCCTGGTGCTCTGGGTTCTGCTATAGTCAGGAATTTTCACAAAGCAGCTGGGTTTTCAGCCTAGAGAGTTTTGAGTGACTTAAAGTAAATCTGACCTAAAAGTATTTAAAAGATGTTTATCTAACCTCAGCCTATAAATCTCTCCAGCTTTTACCTATTGCTACCCAAGCTCTGTATTGTGAGCTACTACACAGACTATATCTCCTGCTTCATTTGCCTTTAGGAGTCAGTATCCTAAGGGTCATAGTTTTGTGGATGTGCTTGGGTGATCTAAGTGTAATGAATTGCACCCACAGCTATTTATGCCCAAAGTTTCAATGGTTTCAGAAATTCAGGCCCCAAAACCTGAGTCAGAGTCTAAAGTGTTCTGTTCATGATCCCCTTCTGTGTGACAGTTGTTTAAACTGAGATAAATTTCAGGTCATTAATCCATACAATCATTCCATGACAGAGTGAGTGACTCTTATTCCTTGGCATTGCTATTCGTCAGATACAAAGGTTGTATCTAAACAGCCATCATTTTGTATAATAGAGCTAAAGTCAGTAAAGTAGTGAATTATCAGAGCATCTACCTCTGAAAACCAGCTGTCTTTGACATGTACCTAGAAACTTGGAAGTATTATCTACTGACAGTAATCTATCTATTATTGCTATCTCTTCATTATTTCAACTAACATCTGTATTACCCCATCAGATTGCTATATGCCTGACTCTGATATCGCATGTTTTTATTATTACTTTCTTTCAAAGTATTGAACTTACAGGAAAAGAAATATTCAATTCTCCCATCATGATATGTTATTTGTGACTTAACTTCCATCCAACATTAAACAGCATTTTATGTCCTAACACAGTCCCAAACCTGTATATTTAGTGCCTGATCTAAAGCCTGTTCAAACCCATGAAAGTCTCCATGGAATTGGGATTCATGTAAGGCCACTAATGCTGCTAAAATATACTAACAGATTGAAGATGTCTCTGAGCAGTAATTACTGAGGAGGAATTGCAGTGACTGAAGGCTGGGCAGAAACACCTGGGGTTCATTTGGAGCTACTGGAACATTCATTTCTTATTGTGGGGAAGGTCTATACTCCCCAAGATACAGGCAGACTTAGATTTCATTGTTTGATGCAGTCTTTTGAAATTGTATAGCAGATTTCTGTAAATGGATGAAGTTCTTAATTAAATGAGAAAAAGTATACTGCAATTGGCACAGTGACTGCTGTGCTGTTTTGTGAGCTGCTAAATAGAACTGGTTTTATCCTTCCCCACTTTTTATGCTGGTATGTCTTGGCATCTGCAAATAATTTTGCTGTCACAAAAGTGGCTGAGAAGGAGAGAGAGGGTTAGTGAGGTGGGGAGGTTGGTGTCTGAGGGGATGCTGAATTCTCATGGAATTGTAAGTAAGGAGACAGACCAAATGTTTCCTCAAAATAATCAGCACTGAGACAGTTAACAGTGTGGGATGGGGGGACCTCAGCATTTCAGTTAACAAGTGTATGAGACAAATAGACTGTTTTCCGCTTCCCAGAAGCGTGCAGGCTATGGAGGAGAAAGCTGAATGAGCTTACATGTAATTCATGTTTTTGAGTGGTCTTAGAGCTGCAGGATCTGGAATATGCCTAAAATAAATAAGCAGTTTTATAGAATGATTTTGTGGCAAAGAATGAATTTTGCCCAGAAGTTCCAGATGGATAGAGTGAAGCACTACAACACTGTTAATCCTGGTTTCATTTGCAGTGTTGTTTCCATAGGCCCTGGGATTATGCCACAGTGGATACAAAAGATGTTCTTCCATGACACCAATTTTTCTTCGTAGCTGGAAGATACTGGCTTTTATTGTCCTGTACCCTGTGGCTTACAAATTAACTCAAGGGAAGAGCTATATAAACATTACAGTTGGAGACTGGGAATGAAGGGATAACCTTCTCAACCCTCTGTGAAGGATTTACAGGGTGAGGTGACCTTTAGGAACTTAGACTAGAAGGGAGTTCAGCTAGCCCATTCACCTCACGCCACGACAAGGGTGAGTGCTGCTAGACCTTCCCTTATGAAGGTTTTGGGAGGAAAAATTTGTTCCTGTCTATGAGATAGACTGCAAGACTGAGTTAGGTATTGCAATAGCAAAAACCTGCCTCAGGAAAGATGCCATCCAAATCCTTCACTCCTTAGGATAAAGCCAGTATTTTACATGGTTGTCTTGAATTTGTCTCATCAACTTTGCAGAATCTGAATCATCTAAGGTTTTCCTAATTCTGAACAGATTGATTGGTAAAGCAAAGTAAATCTAAGTAGTAAATAATGTACATAAAGTAAATGAGTAAATAATAATAAGTAAATAAGCAAATGTAAGGAAAATCCAGCATGAATTCTCTGACTGCTACAGCCATCACCCCCTGTCTTGCTAGTGCAACAATTTCTTTGCCTGACTGAAAAACCGGCCTTTGGTTTGACCCTAACAAATTCTAAAACAAGTTATAAGAAACAGGTAAAAGACCTCTAAAACTAGTTTTAATTCCAAAATAGGTGAAGAGCTATTCATTAAACTGTATTAGCAAGCTGATGAAGCAGCTACTTTGCACAATAGCAGGAATTAATAAGTTGAGAAGATGGATGGTATAGAAAGCAAACAGTTATTTTAATCCTGAAATCTATTTACCTGAAGTAATTTAAGAACACTAGTTTTAAGACTAAAAAAATCACTGGGGCGTGGCAGTGAGTCCATTTTACGGAAGTTACGTCAAGAAGGAGCTAAGGAATTGTTGTGCTGTTCTGTCAGTAAATAGAATTAACTGACAACTGAATTTAAGAGGAACTGTTTTGCAGATACTGATTTAATTCCTCAAAGTTACTCCTTATTGATATATCAATATCTATATACACATATAGATATATATGTGTGTGTGGAGGGTTTTGGTTGGTTTGTTTAAAGCTGACTATTTTTTTCAGAAAATATTTCTTTTCATGGGTTTTTCGGTTTGGGTTGGGGGGTGCTTGGGGGGGGATTGTTTTTGTTTTATTTTTTAACATCTCCAAAACTTTTGGAATCCCCCCACTAAGCTTTCCGTAAGTTGACTGTTTTAAAAAATGAGGGTTTGTATATTCTTATATCTGACTCTTCCACTTCACTGAGATGTAAAGGGAAAAAAAATAGTTTTTTCCTTTTTAAGCACTTCTGCTTCACATCTTTGCAAAAAATCAAAAGCAAAGATAATAAAATTAGAATAGAAGCATGTTCTACCCAGCCTACCCTGATGCAATTAATAATTAAGATCAAATGGCTTGTAAAATACCTACCAGTATGATTAAAATGCTATGAAAAGGTTGCTGTAAGAATAATTGCTTTTTGTTTAATGTAACCAAAACCAAATCCATGGTTCAATATCTTTTGTGTTGTATGTTTTCTGTTTTTAAAATTAATGTGACATAAGGCATTCTTTATGCTAATGTTATAGCTCCTTGGACGACTTTAACACCATTATCTTCTTTAATGAATAATTCATTCCCTGTTGAAAACTTAACTATATCATTTTTACAGTGTGTAAATGAAACTTTGAAGTGCAATTTAACTTTAAAGAACTTAAGATTGTAGAGGATTCTTGTAAACCACCAAAAAGTGCTGTGCTAGTAATACTGTCTTGTACTGAAGTGTAAGCACGTTATGGTGAGCATGTTTGCAATTTTTAATTTTGCTGCTGCTTTTAAAAAAATCTTGGAAAGGATTCCTGGTTGGTTTTACTTTATTGCCATTTTTATACACTTTTAGTTATGATGTCTTTTTGAAAATAAAACTATTATTTGTAAGCACAGCAAAGCTCATCTCCTCAATGTCCTTAACTATTGAGGAAGAACCTCTGTAAGAAGGTGGTAAAATGGGAAAAAAAATTATTGCTCCCAAACCAGATCCTAGCCTTCTTGTAAGAAAACCTCTGACAGTCAAATAAAGTCCTTGGTGCAAGTGAGAGGAAAGATGGATGGCTCCTAGGAACTTTTCAGATTTTTGTTTGTGTCCAATATTCTTTCCTACCTAAGTAGGTGAAGGCTGCAGTTTCATGTGGGGTTATTTGTCTTGCTGTGGTGATCCCTACATGTTAACTGGAACATTGGGCTTTGTGATTCTGTGCAACTTCCCCATCTCCAGGAAAGCTGGGCTCTGAATCTAAACTTCTGCTTTTCCTCCCTAAAAATTAGATCATTGGGTTTTAGTTAATGTGGGTATGGGAGAAGCAAAATGGGGCATGATATTGCTGATCAATGATGATATCGTGATTAACCCTAAAGCTTGGTCACAATATCTTATAATTGATTTCAAGTTTTAGGAGGAACATTCAGTTAATAGATCAGTCCCATACTGTCGTCTTAACATTGGAATATGCATGTTTATGTCTGTGCATCACACTGGAATTTAATTACAGTTTTTGTGGATTTTATTGTGTGTAAGTAAGTTCATATAAATTTTACAGTTCTGGTATCTGATGAGGAATTTTGCTGAGCCATTGGGCTCATTTTTTTTGAGGTTGTTAGATGACTGTATCTAAGGAAAGACAGTTAACTGGAATATGTATTTATATCCATGTAACAATGACTTGTTTCCTGATGCTTATTGAGTGTCACCTGTAGTGAGACATGATTGATTGCTGTGCTTGGATAATAATGTGACTGAACGGGGCACTGCAGGGCTGGGGGATCAGATATGAGTCCTCCTGCATGAGGAGGTAAATGATAAAACTGTTTCAATAGAGGCATTTTCCATGCACTAATTTCATGCTAAGCCATGCCTATTTTGAAAGTTTCCTGATATCTCTAAATCAACTCTGGAAGCTGGGGATGCATCTTACTGTGTAAGTTGTTTTTATTCTCAGTGGAAATAATGGCTTCTGGGTACCGGGGAGCAGCATGTGCTCCTTCTTCCTAGGGGAGCACATTATCAGCTTTATTACGTCCTTGCAACAGATTTTCATTTTAGACATTTTAAGACTGAGAGCTGCAGTATTTTATAAAAACCCACTTAGCAAGTGTATTTGTGCTTACCCTTTTTCTCTCTCCCCTCCCCTTCCTTCCTTCCAAGGTCTCAGAGCTTGCAAGTCAAAGGACTCTTTTTCTTTCAGGAAAGAAACTGGTCAAAAAGCAAACAGCTGTACTTAATTATTTCATTTATTTATTTATTGTATTTCTTTTCCCTGTGTTAAGGATTTCTGTATCTTTAATTGATTATGTACTGAGAGAAAACAGGTGCATGTCCAGGTCTGTATTGTTTTACTGCCCTGCATGCACTTTCCCTAGGCAGGGAGTTCCTTGGACACTTCTTTCCAGGACTCTGAATGGTACAAATATGTGGCACTGTTGTTCTCTGCTAAAGATAAATAATTTGTCAGTTACATTATCCACAGAAAAGAGTGAGATTGGGGCAGGAGGTATGAATCGTAGCACTTTGCATAATATGCTATCACTCTGAACATACCTGGCTGTGGACAGAAAACAGTATTTCTTCAAATGAAAAATAAATCCTGTAGTATTACAGGCTCATAACAATGGCAATTCAGCAGCCTTTACTTGGCATCTGGATTTGTGATATTTTTGTTTTATTTCCATGAGCTATCATTACTGAAAGCCTTGCGTTTGTCCATCTGCACATTGTGAAACACATGAGCATTTTCATTTTCCTCTCAAATCAATCGTTTAATATAAGAAATGCTTTATGTTTTTCTAATAACTTTGGATTGTACAAAACATTGAAATAATCAGAGTTTATCCTCCTTTTCAATCCAGAGTTCATGCTCTTGTCTCCTCCTTTATGTTCCTTTCTCTTTCCTTTAGACAAATGAAATTCTTTTGAAGTTGAGCACACAGAAAAATTCATTTTTACCTTGAATAACACAAGCAGTGATCACCATCAAGTATTACATAGGAGATTAGCTTTGTCATTAAGAGGCATAATCCCTATAATACTCCTATTCATCAGGTAACATTTAAATGAAGAAAATGTGTGCAATTTAGTCCATGGTCCTGGCAATTTTTATTAGAAAGTTATATAGAACTCAGGTAGGCTGAGTGAAAAAATAATTAGCACACCATTTTTCTCTTTGGCATTATTTGGCTTAAGATGCTCAAATGTAACTTACAATCACTCTTCAATAGCTGCATTTTTCCATACCATTATTGTGCATTTGCTGGTCTCTAAGTTGTATTTGGCTCTCCCTATTCAGTGGATTTGTTGATCTGTGACTCATCTCAATATTTTCCTCAAATATAAGCTAAGGCAGTACAAATTTGTGATTATATAAGATAATTCCTTTTCTTCAGTCATTGTTTTGATACCAAAAATACACATTCACTTGAAAACAAAGGTGACATATTTGCTTTCTGCCAAAGAACTCTGCTTTAATGATATGGACTGTATAATCTCCTCCTGAAACTATAGCAGAATGGTGATATTCAGTGAGTAGAGGTAAATGCATGTTGATGAAACACATGTGCAGAAGACATGTTAATGTGAGCTACAGCAGCCAAACAGCAAGACTGTATATAAATTGTACAGAACAAGATATGAATTGAGGCACTCTGTAGCCTGGATAGAAATGAGACTTTTGCGTGCATGCTGCCCATCTGTCCCTGATAACTTTTGAATTTACGGGCCAATTTTAACCAACTCCGAAGGATGAGTCAAAGTCTCAAAGGTCATTAAGTTCTTATAAAGGTCCTGAAAATCAGCAGCAAAATAGAAGAGGGAGACCCAAATGGATGTTTCCTCCAAAAGTGGCTGGCAGATTTCAGACATTGTAGGTTCTGCTTGGCAGCAGTCAGGCAGCGACCGCCTGGCGCTTGCACAGCCAAAACAAGCCACAGAGCACTCTGCCCTTTGACTAGGGGGGATGCTACAGAAAACACAGTGGGAAACTACAGGGGAAGAGGGATGCGAGAGAGCAGGAGCTTGTAGGGTACAAATCCACAGGGAAACTGGGAAGGCTATTCCTACTGCTTATTTGTTTTATTGTACACTCTGTGCTCTGTGGTCTGTGTATTGGCAAAAGTCTTGAGCAAGATTGAACCCAGACCTGAATAACAGCAAAACAAACAGCGTAGGGCTGTACATTGCACATAAGCAACCTGATTGTTTTACAAGGAATTTCATCCAGCTTAAATCACCCTGGAGTTCCAACTAGTGTAAAAGAATTATATGTAAGGAAGAGTAGTGCAACAATAGCAATCCTTGTGACTGAAAATCAAGCTGGTTGAATCAAAACCCAGCCCTGTTGGTATGAATTTGAGACCGATCTGAAGAACAGAGGGGAGAGATAATGTAATTTCATGAATGCAGGTAAACAAAAATTGAGGAGACACATTTCAACCATCCCCTACAGACAAGTGATCATTCTGAAGTAGGAAGGGCAGGGAGGCGGAGCATCTGTTAAAATGGAAATACAGTAAGAAACTTAGTCTCAGGACTTATGGAGAGAGTAGAAGTTTCATATCTGGTGGGCAGGAAAGCAAAAAAAGTGTCAGTGTTGCCATTTTCTTCATGTTTTTGTCTCATGGCTGCTGATGGTATATTGCTGTTTGACTGAATACCTTCTAGCTGAAAAGTGATCTTTCACTGTTGATTTATAAGGAGGAAACTAATTGAGAAAAAGTTGGCAAGGTGACCCATCGGATGGGGAGGGATTCATCTGTTAGGCTCTGATTCAAGTCCTGGCAGAACTAGTTACATTATCGTTATGTTTCTGGTGTCAGACAGCCAGTTTTCAGATTTTCTGACTCTACTGGTATTTTTTATTTGTAGAGAGTTATGTATGGCTTGTTGATTGAGTTCAACAGCAGGAAAGGCAACAGTGATCAGTTTTGCCCTAACTGAGAATCATTGCAGTCAATGGGAATTTCTGTAAGAGGTTTCCAGGGACAATCTGCCAGCCAAGAGGCAAAGACAGAACTAAATTATCACAGAAAATTGCAGCAAACCTAATTAAGCTAGGTTTGTGGAGAGAGATATTGGTTTTAACCACATGAATATCTATTATCTGCAGTCACTAAAGATGCTTACAACACAGCCCTCTCTAGCAAAACATGCAGTACCTAGCTAAAATCTATAAGGTCTCTCTCTCATGTGCCTCCATATGGTACAAGGTGTTTAATATTAATCTTTAAGATGGCAAGTTTTTGTGACATTTGAAAAATGCTTACATATGCTCATGGTGAGGACCAATATGGCTGCAAACGATTTGTGTGGTGTGGATGACACAGCAATCTGCTCTCTCAAACAGTGGTTTTGCAACATAGAAAGATCAGAGAAGTATTTCCTGAGCAAATGCAGAATGCAAAATATTGTTCCTTCAGGAACCGGCATATAACACACACTGAGAATCCCATATACCATTCATCACAGGTGCTTTCTGCTAGAAAGGGAAGACAGTAAAATCCCATTGTAAAATTTTCATTAAGGCAGATGACAAAAGAGGTGATGTGACCTCATGCTAATCAGAGAAGACTCTGTCAGTCTTGCACAGTCCCAACCAGACTCTTCACTGAGTGAACAATTGATTCTCTTCTGCCCCTTTTCCTTTTCCCTCTGGCTAGGATTAGTGTCATTATTGATTAATGATCATTATGAAAACACTGTCCAGAGACCGCAGTGAAGATCAGAGCCCCATTGCTATGGACTTTTCATTCCTGAGGATTTTACAGGTGTTGTAAAACTGTCTCCATTCTTATCATGAGCTGCTCTGTATTCTGTTGTACACAGCCATGAGTCCTTCAAAGAGTGGTTGTCAGCCATTCTCATGGTGTTTTTCCCAATATATTTATACCGACCTAGAGAATTACAACCCTATAGCACCTGCCAGTTGACAGGATTCTGACATACTGATAGTGTAATATGGATAAAGATGGTCACTTGGGAAACTCTGCTATGGCCTAAATAATACCAAAGATGGAGACTAAAGGCAATAAAACCAAATTCTAAAGACCTGCTAATTATTAATTTCTGAATTCTGTTTTGCTTATGACATTTGGAAAGGGGGAGAGAAGAGTGCTGGAAGAGATAAATCAACATCACTTTGATCTCCTCATTTATTGTTTTTCACATGCGTCTGTATTAATGGCTCTGAAAGCCATTGCCCCGTCTGGGAGTCGCTAGAGGGCAACAGAGTCTGATCCAGTCCTAGCAGATTTGCTATGCTGAGGGGTAGGAAGGAGGGGTAGTAAAGCTAGCTAGTACTAAAGTACTAAAACAACTTTCACAGGTTTTATAGGAGGATGTCTTAGGCTTTTCACATTAAGAAAATGTTCTAGGGTGATTGTTTTCTCCCTTTTATGTTACACGCAACTCTTGGAGATGAGACTCTAAGTCATTCCTAGAGCTATTGCTCTTGGCCAAAAAAACCAACAAAATTTTGTGGGCCTAGACTCAAAGAAAATGTTTACAAAGTGGTAATTACTGCCATGTGGTGAAGAAGCTGAAGTTAGCCATCGTGTCACAAAATGAAAATCTATGCAAATCAGAGTTAACAAGTCAGCGTAGCCCTGTAAAAACTTCTAGTATCTTGGAGAGGCAGTTTGGGTCAAAATGCTTCTATAATAAAATATACACAATATGCTGACCAAATAAAAGTTCTACATTGTTTACCCTCTCCCACATACATCGTTCTTTCATTATAAAGATTGCTACCATATCTTCATTCTTCCTTGACTTCAGACATAAATTCCTATTAAAGACTCACTGAATTTTAATGAGCATATGTTTTGCAGTGTAGCATTGGAGTTTACAGTGCAGTTTACAGTACAATGCAATTCTGACAATGTAGAGTTATTTCTTTGTAAAACAAACAGTCCCATTAAAAAATCTTAGCTCCTTAATATTAAATCAGTGTATAAATGTGTGGATGTAGACATCTAAATATTAGATGTTGTGTTTGCAGAGAAATACATCTGTACAAGAGAGGAAGAACTAGAGGCCTTTTTATGGTCTGGCTCCTGAAAATGTGGCGGTACAGGATCATACCTAGAATAGTTCACATGGAAGGGACCTACAGTGATCACTTAGTCCAACTGCCTGACCACTTCAGGGCTGACAAAAAGTTAATGCATATTATTAAGAGCATTGTCCAAATGCATCTTAAACACTGACAGGCACGTGGCATCAACCNCTCCCTCCCTTTCCCCTCAGGAAGCTGCAGAGGGCAGTGAGGTTGCCCCTCAGCCTCATTTTCTCCAAACCAGAGAAAACAAAAGACAAGACAAAACTTACAGGGGGTTCCAGTAAAAAGGCCT
>WAAD01006163.1:169-11944 GCA_013389945.1 Fregata magnificens
TTCCCTTGTTAACCAAGAGATAGGAGCAGTGAACTTCTTATTCGAGTTTCAGCCTACAAAACTTACACAAGGTCCATCTACACAGCATTGCCATTTTCTCAAGAAACCTAGTTATAACTTCGCTTTTCTTTGACATTGTTAACAAACCTAGACTTCATCATTCAAGTGAGTTTGAACCAAATTTATGTTCTTAAACAAATCAGTGCTCACTGTGTCTCAAAAACAAGATAAACACACAAGATAAACATATGCTGCCTATGATACCATGTTTCAGAAGGCATCAAAGGGACTGACCCATTTTCTGCCAGTACCAGGGACAACACGTTAGTAAGTCAAATTGCATTCATGCTATAGAGCACTTAAAGTCTGCAAAGACTTGTTATAATTCCTTCAGCACGTTCCAGACTAATGACCCACAACAGTGAAAGAGCTATTAGGTTTACAATGCAGATCAGTGCTTATATGCAGTGAACAGCTTCCCTTGACTTTCTTTATACAAATTACAAGTTGCTCTGGAAAAATAGTAACAGCAAACTAAGTAAATGTAATTTCTTTTTCACTTACTCTTCTGTAGATCACAGTACTTGACTACCAATCAAGTTTCTCCACTCTTGAGTGAGGAGAAATAAGAGAGCTTAATAATATCAAAAGTTGCAAACATGTAAATACATGCAAATGAATCCATGAATGTAAAAAACCCTGGACACACAGAGACAAACAGGGAGACACCAGTTAAGCTATTTTCACATTCAACCTCAAATCACTTTTCCTGTAACATACACATAATGCTTTACATCAGTGTAACTTGAAATAAAGTTTACTTTATTCTTTCTAAATGTATTTGCTGATGTAGGGAAACATGACCAAACAATGAGTCTCCATTTAGCAGTGGAAACACACAAATGATATTTGCTTTTTTATTAAAATAACATGTGAAAGATGTATTACAGATTGAACTTCCTTTTGGAAACTTTAGCTGCCCTGGGAGACAACACAGCCTATAATATTTCTTACTAAGAATATCCATAATAGTTTTGGAAACGTCTTAAAATAAAATCTAAAATATGCATGAAATATATGTTTTTCATGAGGTTTTTTCCCGTCTTTTCCTCATGAGCTCTAAAATGCCATTTTTAATGTTTTAATATTTAATTCAATTCAGTTAGTCTTTTCACCCTTTGTCTTGTAGAACTTAGGAGAGAAAGGTTGAAAAGTTAAAGAAAGAGGGAATTTATCTAATTAAAATGAAATCTTTTAATGATGTTATGAAACCACTCAGAGCAATGTTTTAGATTTGCTCCTGCTGTTGTTTGAAGCTGTGGTGTTAAAAATGCCCTGGTTAGAGTTACAGACTGTTCTAAAAAACTGTGAGGAATTTATGTAGGATTTAAAACAGACACATGCTTTTAAAGTCGAGAACCTTCAAATACTACAGCTAATCCACACAATAATTCAACAACCAACCCATGCTCAAATTCCTAACAGATTCCATATGCAACCTGTAATAAAAACTGCATCAAGGTATTTCAAGCAATGGGATAATTTCATTTTCCACTTAAGAGCCCTATTTACTTTTAATTAACAAACTATTATAAGGTGCATGAAAATTATTCCACCATTTTGCATACAATGCTTATACTGAAATGGGTTCTGAAGATATTTTACTGTCTAAAGAGATTGGGTTAGTAATTAGATGCATTATGATAAAATTAGCTATTGCTTACCTAAATACACTTGACAACCACATACCACAATGATACTTTCTGCATCTAGCATTTAGCTTTTCTGTAACTACAACAAAAAGAAAGATAGGACAAAGTGACCCAACTGGTTCAGGAGTAGCATAGGTATAAGTTAAAAAGCAAGAAGAAAAGCCACCTCCAGAGTTCAATGCCATGTATCTTGTTACGGAAAATGGTGCTTTGACAATATAGGAACAAAATGTAAGGATACACTGAACTGAAATTAAATTTTTCTACCCACTTTTTCATTCTAATATCCCCTCTCTCAACATCCTCCTCTTCCCTGAGGTTTACACGTCTTCTGGATTTGGGCTTTCTCACAGAAATAACTGTGGTAATAAAGCTGATAGTTTGTACTCTTGTAGGAGTTACAGCTGTAGCACTTAAAAAAATGCACTTCATACAAATAACAGGATATAAATCCTCTTTTGACTGTCTCTTTGGTTAAGCAATGTATTTAGTTGGCTAAATAATTAGGCCATTGCTAAATGTGAAGATTTTTCAAATGTGAATCTAATTAGCCTAAGTAAAGAAGGTATTTCATGGGAAATTATTTTTTTGCCTTCAAGGAGATGATTCTACACTCAGTGAAATTGTGTCATCTCATTAACACTCAGCTTGTCTCGTATAGGTCCTGAATGATTTACTCTTGTACTCTGTTCCAAATTACAGATTCAGTAGCTCCTGAATACTAGCAATTTTTATCAAGATTCTCAGGATTTGTATTAAAATGCTTTACACTGTAGAAGCAAAAATTTGACAGTGATAAAAAAAAGTTCAATAAACCATCCTATTATGTCAAATGAAAGTTTTCTTCAAACGAATGAATTAATTGTTTAACATCATGATGGGAACAAGATGCTCCTGAGTGAGGAGATTCAAGTTCAGATCAATGAAGTCCATAACTACTGACAGCCACAAGCTATATGGATACCACAAAAGAAAGACTCTTTCTTCCCCCATTTCTTTAAATATTTAAGGAATATTTGACCAATGTCAGATACAGGGTATATGCCAAGATGGATTTTTGCCCTGATCTACTATGATAGATTTTGTTTTGCAGATATGAGCAGTTGGAAAGATTTTAATGTATTCTTGGGCATAGTAGCCTTTTACTCTATGAACGGATTATAATTCAACACGGTGTATCTATTTAATAAACACAGCATGCACTAAACAAAGTATTTAAAATCTTCCATAAAACACCAAGAGCTTAGCAGTAATTCCTAAAGAGAAAATAACAAGATGACAACACAACTCCAGATAGCAAAAAAATCTCACATTGTCCACCCTGAGGTAACCCTAGTATTTTTCAACAACAGATTCCCACCCATGAGAGCATGGGGAAAAAAGCAAGGAAACAAAATGAATAAATAAACCACATGACAAAAAAGAATTTACCCTGATTAAATCACTTTATTCCATGGACTGAATTTTGAGTGCTCACTATTTCTACTTCTGACCTGCCACATTCAACAATTCACAAAGCTTTTTTTGACTGCAGAGTATCACCTCCTCTGTACTAATACTTCCACAAACTTCAACAACTTACTAGTGTTCACTCAGTGGAAGCATGATCAGTCTATCTTGACAAGTCTGGTGTTCACACCTAACATACCTTAACCAAATTATTTGGCACATAATGCTGTACTTTAGCTGTGACTTTCCTTTCCAATGACTTTGCTGCTTTCAGGTTGGCATTAATCAATTCTGAAATGGTGAATATAACTATCAACAAGAAAGCATGGTATGCCATCATAAACTGATATGGACATACTTCTGTTTGATACAGCTAAACGGAGTCATTTAGATTTATAGTATTTTGAACACTCTTTTATAGGCAGATGCATGCTTATGATTTGGGCCAATCATCTGCAAGAACAGTCAAAAATCAAGAGTTGGGTAAGTTATGTTAGTGCAGCACTGAGCCTAAATTAGTTAATAAGTGCATCTCAGCAAAAACGTACGTTAAGAAAGGCTCAGTGCTGTATAGAATATGGCCGTTGGACACATCAGAACATGGCATAATAAACTTGCATCTGCTTGGAGTACAAAGAGTGAATGTGTGTCTGCTTACTTGAGCAGATATTCCTTTTGTTCACTGGACATTATGGATAATGGATGATAATCGGTAGTTCTATAGTGTGCATTTTGCATTTTTCACTATTACGCACTCAGCTTCCCCACCGCAATCAAAGGCTCTTCCTCAAGTTGCAGAATGCAAAGCTTCCAAGATGAGGAAAGCCACAATGAAAACCATCCCACATAAGCTTAATTCTGTTCTTTTTGCATATTCAATATTATCATCATTATCACATGTCAAAGCTTTCTCAGGTCTTTTTGTGAAACAACCACTTACTTCACAGGATCACTTCTTAATTTAGTGTAGAAAATTAAGCAGGGTGGGGAATTTTGTACGTAGTTTCTGTTGTGATTTTTTAGTATAAAATTCAAATAACTCTTTGTGTAATTTCAAACATCACCAGCTATAGTTAATTTACTTTTATGAATGTCATCGCTCCTTCTATCAAATATAAGATCTCCCAGTATTCCATTAAATTCTTGCAAGGTGAAGCTGAAGTCTGAAATCTTAGCATATGCTCATCTTTCAGCAAAAAATTCCACCATCTTCTGTCACTCAGAGATCATTAGAATCTTTAAAGAATTAACTTATTTTCACCATAGAACTCGACCCTTATTCTGCATCTCATTGATAATATATTTACCTGTGTAACAGCTACAAGAAGTTCAAAGTAAATATCCTCATACCATTCACTCCAAAATGACAGAACATGTCCCTCCCTGTTTTCCACGAAGGGATGTTGAAGTTCCAGCTCTATGTGACCGCTACTTTCTTGGTTTTCCCCCACAAATACCATTTTCTTACCAAGGAAACTAGATTCCTTACCTAGGTGTCAAAAGAAGTTCTATAACTCCCTCTTTGCATGAAATTGTACAATGAGATCTCTTGTATTTTGAACTCAGATGACAGTACTTGAAGATCTGTATAAGTAGCAAAAGACACCATGAAACTGCATAGCCTTTCTGACTTTTCTTTATGTATGGCCTGTTATATAAATTAAAAGCCTGAGCCTCTGTAAAACGCTCTTTGGATTAAATAATACTGCTGTAATACATGTAAATCCTAAAATATCTCTGGAATAGCCTAGTGAGGAAAAACCTCTCTGAACAAAAATTATTCAAAACAAAATGCACAAATCAACCCCCACCCCAACGCTGGATTCCTTTTGTACCTTAAATGACATAAATGTATTTAGAAAGTTTCTGCAACCATTGTTAAAGTTCAGCAAGCTTCATTATCTTTGTATTAAAAGAAAGAGAATTACTTTTCAGAGTCCAAAATAGAATTAAAAATTTCTAGTTCTTACAAATTAAACATTCCAATTAAAGTATTTCTAAATTGTTGCTTAATTCTAAGTTTGAAAGCTGTGGGGTTTATGTATACATAAACTACTCAATAAAATGGTGCTTTGTCTTTCTTCTGAAGTTGTTTTATGAACAGATGAAGCAAAAATCATAAAATGATGAAGCAATTTCTGAAAGCAAAATTATTGACTTCAACTGAAACGCTTTCTAGAGGTTTTTAATTGCCCTAAATTTGTGAAAAACTACCCAGGAGCTCAACAAATTCATATCAATGAACTGCATTGAGAGAACCCTTGGCCTCAAGCCAGGGAGAACAAATAGAAAGGACCATTTTCACTCGGCTGCAAATTATCAAAAAGCTAAGAGAAAGCTATGGAGTTAAAGTGACATGTTTGTATGGTGGGAAAAAGATCAAATATTGATCGTCCAAGCTGAGGTAATTAGAGCGGTTGTCAAGGAGATGGGATGCATGTCGTTAGCCCTACAGAAATGCATCTTTGTTTTATATTGAGTGAATTAGCTGTTCAGCAGTTGGCAGTGATTTTTTTCTTTTCTTTCTTTAAAAGGCTATACACCATTCAGTAGTAACACATTCCTGTAATTCAATTTTTTTTAAAATAAACATATACAAATACACTTTAAAAGCTTATTCTAAACATTGGAAGTTTTTCTACATAGACTTTTATGGATATTTTGTAAACTGGACTTGTAAAACATGCATCTTCCTATGCTTTAAGACTTATACCAGTGTAAAACACCAGACTGTAAATGGAGAGAAATACGCATGGTGTGGAACTGAAGTGCCTGCTGTTTTATTAAAACCCTTCAACCTCGCCCTAGGTAGTAAGTCCTTGCAGACTACTGTCAGTCCACTGAGGACTGGAAGCTCACACCACTATGGACACCGCAGAGACCCATCTGCTGGAGCTGGTGCCACTCATGCATTTAATTCGGCAGCTAACTGCTGCCGCATCCTTAACAGCCCAGCCCGTAATGCTGAGATCTCACACTGTGGCCCCCCTCTCCTCCAGCAACCAGAGCCGAGAAGACCTTAGGCTGACAGTGGCATCTTCTGCTGTAGCTCACACTTTGTCAGCGAGCTGCCTGGCACGCTGAGCAAATGAATGTCAGAACAGAACACGGCACCTTCTAGAAATACATGACTGTGCAATGTTACCAGATTCCCCAGAAGGACATGGACCAAACCGCTAACAGTTTAATCCCTGCAAACTGGATATACTTCAGTCATAAAATCTACATCTGTATCAACAAGCAAAATCATTACAGATAGGACACGTAACCTTTGTGACAACTAGGAACGCAGGGACTGCATGTGTCAAGTCTAATCTCCTCACGCAGAGAAGTGGTGTTTCTCATAGACATTTACTAAATATCTTTACCTACTAGACTACTGGCAAAAAAATCCCACCCGAAAAAACCCAAATCAGTTCCCCAAATGAAAACGTAAAGGTGAAATGTAAAAGACCTTAATCCACAACTGTAAAATGCCCCCAGGAAAAACAACCCATCTGATACCTAAGACCTCGTATCAGAAACTTAATTTCCTATCTCAGGAATTCCCCTTCAGTATCATACTATTATTTAAGTGGTTTCATACTTCCAATTATAAGACTGTTCTCAGTTGTGTATAGTTTTGTCAAACTTCCCATTTGGGCCAAAATCTGTCAGCGCTGGATGTCATCTTTAAGCTGAGATAATAATCTTTCCAGGAAATTTTAAGCAGAGGAAATGAAAGGCAGGCATGCAGTAGCTCTGACTTGAATTCAGGTCTCCACAGGATGATAAAGATGGGAGGACTATGCTTTATCCTAATGTGCTGCTAAAATATTTTTTAAAATAGTAAAGCCTGAGAGAAATGAATTTTGATCAAGCCCAGCAATTTTTTTTTTTTCCCCAAAGAGAAGGTCACCTCTACAGTGCTATCTTGCAGACATTTCTTTCTCAAAAACCTGTTCTGGAAACTGTCTGAAGAGAGAGTACACCAAACAGCCACCTTTCACTAGGACACTGAACAAAGCCTTGTTTCCCTACCTTGATGATCCCAGATTTTATTTTTTTTTAATACTTATCACCATTTTAAAGCCTCAGCAGTAAGCACTAATGACAGATTTCTTTTTTCTTATGGCAGAACATGTTCATACTGTTTTCAAAAATTCTGAAAACTTTTTATAAAGAAAAAACAAAACACAGCTGCTCAATCCACCAATAAAAAACCTCAGCATACTAAAATACATAATGAAATAGCCTGTATTTACTGCTCTGCCATGTGTTTAGTTTATTCCAGGTAATTCAATAAAAAGAACTAGCTTTAAAAGAAGCAGGCCAGGTACTGGAGTTGATACTTTTTCACAAGTCTCTGTTCCTTTTACGTAGTGCTTCCTTTGGTCATCTACTCTTCCCTACACAGAAGCCAATTCCTGGAATTCCTATTTGCTGGAGAAGGAACTCATTATAACCACTTAGTTTGAATACTACCCTTCTTATGAAAGACAAACTAAAGAAAAAACCTGAGCCAAGTACAATATTCCATCAGTCTAGATGCCATGGGGCTCCGTAACATGGCAATGCTTTATAAAGACCTACTACGCAATTAGACCTGAGAGTGAGGGACTAGCAGCCATTGGGCTGCATATTCTCTCTGAAATACTTAAGTATCTAATTCACATTTGCATTCCTGTCATATCCAAACTGAGAAAATAGTCTTTTTCATTCTTTCTGCCATTAGAATTTGGTTGAAAACACTATGGTATCAAAGTAAAAGCTATCCTTCAGATTATGAAAAATTGCCCAGAAGAACATGTTCTTGTTCGGATCGTTATATAATTTTATTCCCTTACTGCATATAGAAAGAAAAGATATATTTCTCATTTGTCATTAGAGTAACAACTTGCCAGTTCCTCTTAATGGAACCCCAAATTTGATGTACTATGAAAATTGAAAGAAAAACAACCCAAAAGACCAAGCAAACTACTAACCCAATAACCATCGAGTGCAGCTCTGATATTCCACTTTCTTACATCATGTACTTGGTCAATACTTGTCACATATAAGAGTACAATGACTCAGAGCAGTCTTGTCCTGCTAAGACAATATTTTTATGTGGTATACTATAAGGTGGTAGTTATCATTAAAAAAAGACATCAATGGTGTCCAACAGGTGCCATGTAGTGGTAAAAGAGCCATACCACAAAGAATATTGTATGGATACTGTTAGCTAAATGTTGAAAGATGCTGATTTTTTAATGTAAGCAACTGCATATTTGCTATATCGCCATCTTGATCAATAATTAAAGTATACTTGTCAGAAAACATGAATAAGAGACATGATTTCAAACATCTTCATTTATTATGTTTGTTTACTTGCTTAATCCAAGACCCAATCATATTTACTTATTAGTGAAGCTAAAAGTTTCAATTGCACAGTAAATACCACACTGTGTTTGGCATAATCAGACCTTTAGATCTGCACATTATTTCTGTTTCAGTACCAATACTGAAATTATGATTCCTCTTATAACATAAGCCAATTTTTGGCCAACAAAAATGTTGTTTCAATAACAAGCAGCTCTTTTACTTACTACAGGCACATGGCAGTTGGCCTCTGAATAGGAACAAGAAAAGGGCAGAATTTTCCTCTTCGTGTCCTGCTCACAATAGCAGACCTTTAATCTTATGTGTTAAAAACTGCATCAAGCTCACAAATCTCTCAAAAAAGAAAGCCCAGCAATGGGCTCTATCTTAATCTGCTTACTAGCAAGGACAGTTCAACAGCTGCAGAAGAGAAATCATAAGATGGCATGCACTGCCCTTTAGTGGTTGTAGAAATCCTCACCCATAAAGTACACAACTGCTAGTTTATCACAAAGAGGAGCATACCTTACTTTGCTTTTCTGGAAAAATCCCAATACATTTTCCCCAAAGCTAAAGGTAACAGTAGCTTGCGTACCTCAACAGCATGAAAACTATTAGTCTCATTTCAATGTAACAAATACTTCAACAGGAAAGGACTTTTTGGGGATATGTTGTCTAAAAGTGCCATGGTTTCTGACTGATCAAACTGCAGAGCAGGATAAGAAAGGAGTAAGCTTGAGAAGACAGGAAAAGAGAAAAGTTGAAATTAAAGAGAACAAACTCCTTTCTTCATCCCTGTAACACTGGACAGGGTCTTAAGGATTTTTTAAAAAGAACCTGTGCAGGGCTGGCATGTAAGATACTAACTACCTTTGAAACTACTCTTGGTGACCATCAGTATGACCAGACACACAAATACCTTTGAACACTGAACCCTTAAACTTTTCTTTCAATTTACTGAAATTTTCATTTAAGTAACTCCATATTTGTTTTCCCTCTCATGCCTTTAGAAGGCCAGTGATAATAGCTCTCTGAGTTCAACAGAATATGTAATGCTTCAGTATTCTTCCACAGTTCACTTCTTGTACTGCTCACAGTTCCAAGATTGCAGCTATTGCAGAAAACAGCAGCATGAACTCTCAAAGACCTAATCTAAGCTGACTTTAATATTGTCTACAGGTCAATGGGTGTCATTGAATTCCTTAGGCTACTGCGAAAAGTTGGAAGTTTTAATAGAAGTTTAAAGCTCATTTGAGAGAAACGCTACCATTTTGAGGCTAGTACTAGTGCGAAATAAATTGGGTTTAATTTTAAGATCTGCTATGGATTAGTTGGCCAGTCATGACTGTCATGTAAGTTTTGTCTTCTACGTGTTCACAATATTTCAAAAGTGTACTGAAATGTTGTAACAGAAGGACTATATTTATTATTATTTAAATGATGTATCATGCATAGCAGATTTTCAGCTCTGAAAATGAGGGGGTTTATATTAGTTATCCAAAAAAATTAATCTCTAAGATTGCAGAATTTTTGTCTAAAGTCTCTCATTAACCTTGCACATGATGAACGAATGAATGCTATCCTGTTTTTTCCTCAAAGCTGCAATGAAATAATTTTTACTGTGGTAAACTAGGTGCACATTCAGAATTACAGAAGATCGCCTGCTGGCCCTGGAAATACCAGAATTTGCACCAGTTCCAAACTTAAAGTATGTTGCAGATATGGAACATGAAACTGCTGCATCTTCCTGGTGATTCTTGTATTTCAATAATGACCACTTTGTCTCAGTACATTTCTTCTGCCTTTATCTTATGAGTGAAAACACCCAGCAATTCACAGAACACAAAGAAAGGTGATGAAAATACAAGTGTGTCACCAGCAATTTTCCACTGGAAAAAAAAGAGGACTGGAGAAGGACTGCTAGACAGTAAATATTTGTTTATTATATTATTAGGATGGCATGCAGTTAAAAATATCAACACTTTTTTTTTTTTTTTNAGCAGATCAGCACTCAAAGTCTTTGCAAAAACATGTCTTGCTCACTCTGTGACCACATGGACTATGACACAAATCCATAGTCCCTGTTAGGGACTTGTCACCTGATTTCTTCTTGTATTTCAACACATTCACCCAGATTCTTATTACACAGTGATTTTATAATTTTCAGTACAGAATGACCTTCCATGGTATTTCTTATGAATTTGGTAAAAAGAGTATGCACTGAGAATCCAGTGGCAATGGAAAATGATGGTAGCTGTACTAGTTCACACTTACATGTCCTGCCAGGAAAGGACCTGCAGCAACCAAGTAATAAGAAAGCCTTCAAATTAGTATTGCATCCTGTCTGTGACTGGAACACCAGAAAATGTTTTAACATCATTATGTTAAAAATTCTCTTCTAAACCTACATTGCCACAGTACTTTTCTTAGGTATCTAATGTATGCTACCAAAATGAAAAGCAGTTTTATAGTATTTTCCCAAAGGAAGAAGACGCATCTCTTGTTTAAAAAGAAAAAAAGACAAAACAGATTTTTACAAAACTTGGATTTTTTTCTCTAGTTCTCCCCTGTACAAAAAACCCCAAACCCATAAACAACTTTTAGATGTCACAGAGAAGGGACTGAGACTTTTTTAACAGCATAGCTTTGTTCAAAGATGGAATGGAAGCTTGGTTGCTTTTTCCTCTTTTAACATCTTCAAAAAGATAATTAGGAGAAGCAGCATAGTCGGAAGCAGAACAATCTTCATGCACTAACAGGCCATTGACCGGCAGATGAGGTAAGGAGATAAGATAGCACAGCTAATTAGTCTTTAAAACAGGCATCTTGAAAACCATTATTACTTAAAGCGGGTATTTGTACTTTTTTTAAAAAAAGTTACACATTCAGTTATTTTGACTATTTTCTCAGAGGTGGCATAGTGAGGCTGGATTCATCCTGTTTAAATTCTGCAAAACCCTGCATTCACTGTGTCCTACTGGATAAGGCACCAGTGAAACAGAGGCAGTCAGCTGGGAATACTAGGCAGAAGGTCTTTGGCAGAACTTATTTAATGAATCTGGGCCATGACGTCCAGTAGAGAACTTGGAGCATCTAAAGAATACCAAGGAGTTAAAATTATATAAGCTTTAAGTTATTACAGACTGCTTTCCAAAAAGCATGACTTCCAATATTTGAGCATGCAAACCAGATTTCATTTCTGGCTCTACCTCACAATGCTGTAATAGTTTAATTCAGTTGAACTAGAGATTCTCATCTGCTATCAAGAACGAGA
>WAAD01006163.1:11977-29969 GCA_013389945.1 Fregata magnificens
CACACTTCTATTATAATAAAGAAAAATTTGAAATTACAGGCAAAATAAATTGTGAACTATATAATGCAAATACAAACCTGGTACCTTTAGAAAGAATAAAGTTTGAGACTGTGAGGGATTCCAGCCAGAACAGAAAGACAGATATACCTGTGTATACCTGTGCACATGCATGTAATACCTCTGTACTCTTGGTTATATGGCCAATAGCTCCTGAATACGAGGTCTATCATACAATCATTTCCTCTCTGAAGCATTGTTCAATGAACAAATCTTAGTCTTGGACAGCAAAGCAGAATTTTGATTTTTAATAATGTTATATATAATTGGATTCATACAGAACATTTTCTTGGAAGATGCCCCCAATTTCTTCAGAAATATAATTCATAGTTTCCTTTCTGAGCACATCACAATCATAACAGGGACCGATGGGGCCCATGGGTATATCATATATATAACTACTAGTGAATACAAATGGAAATACTTGGCTGAAGCAGTTATCCCTGGGGCAAACTGTCAACAACAAGGCAAATAATATTAATACTTTGTGCTCATAACAGAAGGTGAGAAGATTTCACAAGTGTTACCAAATTAAACCAAACAGCAAGCTTCCAAGCCAAGGTTCTGCAAAAAATTTGAATGGCACAACCAGGAATCAAGGCCTTTTTCATGGCTCCAGACTCAGTATCTTCATCTCAAAGATCAACTTTCCCTCACTCCCTCTCTTCCATCTAATAGTCCTGGGTAGAACAGTTACATTTTGCAATTAAGACTCACATTAATTGCTTACTTCCAGCTTTGTCACCTTTCTCATCTTTCTCACAATCTGTCACCTAATATTCAGTCATATTAAAAATATCAATATCACATCAGTACTGGTCTGTGAGAACTTTGTATATGCATTGAGAAATGCAGTGAAATAATTCTCTTTTTGGTAAAAGTGAATCATAAACTTTACTATTACAAAGTGATGGCCATATTGAAGAGGAAACACATTTTATTTAAATTTTTAGAGCTCTCAAATATCATAATGGGCTTGCGCAAAATACATTACCTTATGACATAATTTAGAAAATTAGGTTTAGAACTGTAAAAACGGCCTATATTTCTAGCCCTCGTGGTTCCAGTGATAACTTTTAAAATAAGAACTGTTAAATAATCGGTAGTGATCACCTGAGTCAGCAAAGAGCCTTGGCCACCAGCTCTGCTCAGAAAACTTCAGTCTTCATTGAGAGCTCACTGAAATGTCATTACTGCAGCTAATGTCATTCCTGATCCTTTTAGATGAAAAACCTAGAGAATGTGCTTGAATTTAAAGAACACGTGTGAAATAGAGATGATTCTTGTTCACTTTGGGAGGTTTTGTTCCTCCCAGCAAAAACCACCTTATTCTTTCTCAATTTGCTTATTAAGTGATGTTAACACAGCACTCCTATTCTAGAAAAGCATTCAAACAAGCAGACAATCAAGTTTACTAATTCCATTTAAATTCACATCCATCCACAAAGTTAATGATAATTTATGGAGGAAGAGAAACAAACTACAATATCGTTTTGCATTCCAAGACCACTGTCTGCCTTAATTTCCCTGAGTGGTCCAGACAGGGCCATGCCTAGGCAGCCTTTTCTCTACTGTTATGATGATACATAGGAAGAACTGAAACTAGTCAGATGGACAAGCTATCACCATGAAAGCCTATCTGTTATGACAGTGGCAATAACAGCAAACCTTTCATGAATGTTGGGACTTTGTTAGCATCCAGAAATGGAAAGCTGATAAATAGAAACTCTTCTACCTAAGCCAGCATTACTTTCTCATAAAAGAAACCTAAGAGTATACTAATAAGCTAAGTTTTTTAGTGATGAGGTTAAGAAGTATAGCAGAAACAAGTGTGGGTGAAACATCTTCCTATTGCTTTTTCAATTACATGACATTTTCTGATATCTACTATACAAAGCGAGCCCAGAGATTTTAACTGAAAATGACTGAAGAACATGTATTGAAAAAAACCTGTTGAATAAGAATGAAACTGCTTGCCATTCTTAGAAAACTGAATAGGAAAAAAAAAAATAGAAAGGAACAGATTTTTCTTTTTTTTTCTTTTTAAAAAAACTAGTGGGCACTCAAGTCATCTGCCTGTAAAGGATGAAGAATTTAATTTATAGTTCTAAGAAACTGCAATTTTTTCAATTGCATTTTAGTAGCTTAAGCCACTAAACCAGTTCCTTATGTGGAGAACAATAATGGTCTGATTTTGCTGAAGTTAAATAAGACTTTGTCCAACTTTCAATGGGACAGAAACAGACTGTAAGGCACATTTTTTATAAACACTTTTAACACGAAGATAAAATGCACATAGCTTTTATCTCTTCCCTTAAGGAACTGTACATAAATAGACAACATTTTGCCAAATACACACCATGGTTACTTTTTTCTTATTAATTTAGAAACATACTAAATTGCAAAAAGAATATAACAACATACTTATGAGCAAACAGTATTATCTACCTTTGCTAAAAACAGGCTGCTCTTTCTGAATCTGCTTTACATTATCTTTCTTAACCTGAAAACACACAGGAGGAATTACAGCACAGAATTTTCTTATGCAAATACACAAACAAGGTGGGAAATCTTCCCCTCCCCCGCCACATCCCCAGCCACAAGTTTCATTCATGCTTAGGCTGAGTGAAAGGAGCAGGTTACAATGACACAGTTAACAATTCATTTTAGTCAATTTAACGATAATTACTCTGCAATCATCACTTATTTACAAACATTAAAATGCTTGCTTTAGCTATGGAATTAATCATAAAACACATAAGGTATTTAATATTGTAATTAAGTATAGATTTATTAATGACACATAACACGTAGCTAATTAATGCACACAGTTAATCATTAAGTATCTTGCTAAGTGCTTATTAGGGTGTCTCTATCCATGGACAACTGATATTTCCCTTTGTCATCTGCCTGATATCTTCACATTTCAAGACAGCAAGGAACATAAAGGAAGGTAAGACCTTGAGTAAATTATTTTGTATCATGAGTATTACTTCAGATTTCATTGTGCTGCTGCTTTACAATTAGAAAACAACCCAACAGCTCCTGTCTTGGAACGCTTACAATCCAATAATTTAAAATCTCAAAAGCAGGAAGTTCTGCTAGACCCAGATAACTTGTACTTTGTGTTAGAATATATGTGTTTTTTCTTTTAATAGGCATTTGCATACAAAAGTAGTTCTTTCTTAATGACGAAGCCTTTTATTGATTAAGGAAATTTCCACTACACAGGAAATGTGCACTACCTCAAGAAACCCAAAGTTTGCAACTCATCTACACTTGACATATATAGAATTTAGGGTGGTTGTGCATCCCGTGCAGATGGGCTGCTGTTTCTTATTAATATCGTTTTATTATTTATTCATGTTGCGGTAATGTTCAAAGTCTCTGATCTAGATCGCAACTTCATTATAGTACAGGTGATCTATACATAAAGGCTGACTCAATTCCTACCCTAAAATACTAACTTTAGAAAAAAAGCAAGTGAATGAGATAAAAGGTACAAGCAAAGTAATTAAGATCACAGACAAACTTCCTATTAGTTACCTGCTATTTTTATATCCTCCATAAATTCACTACTGCCTTTCCATTTCCTCCTCAGCCACTGTAAATAACTTAACAATTATGTCTCTTTCTTGATTTCAGGTTTTAGCTACAAGAAAAAAGAAAAAAAAGAAACATACTGCACTGAATCAGGACTGCTCAGCTTACTTGGTATAGCATTCCTCCCATGGCTAGCTGTACAAATCTCCCACAGGTTTTTAGTGGCTCCAGCTATCTCCTCCTGCTCAAGGAGGAGTGATGGCTACTGTCATGTATGCTGTGATCGGTCGTTCAAAACTATGGAGTTAAGCCAGTTGCTGCTGTGTCTTCTGAATATAGTCCTACCCAAAGACTGTTCTTCGGCCTTGCCCCTGTGGGGCACATCCTCCTCCCTCAAAGTTGTTTAGGGGTTATACTTCTTTCCTATATAATGGGTTTTTTTGAATGGTTTATAAGCGTCAGCTTCCTCACCATGAATATTTTCGCTGTGATTTCATATTTAAAGTTGAAAATGTACCCTCTGTATTGCTCGCTTCCTCACCTTCCCCCCCTCCTTGCTCCTGATCCCTGTCTGCAAGTCTCTTTCTGCCTTTGTTATTAAATAATTAGCCAACATTTATAGAACAGTACAAATGTCTGGAAACAGAAAACAAAGTTCAAGGATTGGGAACACAAAAATACCCCAACATAAGTGGATACATACATTGGTATTTCCATTGGCTCTGAAACCTGCACACATGATAGGGCTTTGTTTAAACAAGTTTTTCTGTAACAGCCATATGAAAGTAACAAGTGTCCTCATGAGCTAATTTCATTGGTTAGGGAAATCTTGAGTAATATCTTAAAATATCAGAAATTTATAACCGATGGATCATATATCCTTTACCCACTGAAGAAGACTGAATTCTAACCTATTAAGATGATTTTATCTTATTTATTAAATGAATACTTCTTTGAGGTTTCCAAATGTTTCAAGTAAATCAGTGATACGTTTTTATCAGAAAGCTAAATGAGATGTAGCCGCTTAGTATGTTTAGGTAGGTAGCTTTTTTTTAAATTAAATTTCCAATAATACAGTGCATATCCTATAATATTTTTAAGACTCTGTCATGAAGGGAACTTCCACTACTGTAAATGCTGGAATAAATCTTAGTGATATTAATGTGTAATTTATATGACAGTAGCTACATGATAGATGTCCAGAGCATCTGAGATCAAAACACTGAATCAGTCATGAGCACATGCATGTCATTATCTTAAGAGAAACAGTATGCTCCTTTTCTACTTCTGAAGAAGTGATTCAAAATTCAATCCAACAATGTAAAATTTCACTTGAAAATAATTAAGCTGCTTTCTCACTATGAGAGAAAACAGGCATCATGAATATCTATCAAGCATTAGTTTCTATGGTGTTGGGTTTTTTGGTGTTTGGTTTTTTTATTTAAAAAAAACAAAAAAACAAAACAAAACAAAAAAAACCAAAAAAAACAAACCCTCATGATGAGCAAAGGCTAACAGATGGCTAAAATGATTGTGTTCAAATTGTCCAGAGAAGTTTGCCTTGACCTGAGACCTTGCAGAAATAGATACATATACACTTATCTCCCCCTTAGAAAACAGGACATAAATGGTTTGTGAGCAGTGCAACACAAGCACACATACAATAATAAAGGCACTGTAGATAAAAACATGTTAAAACTTTCTAATAGAAACCAGTGAATGTGTGAAGCACAAGAGATTTTTTTTTTTTTTAAAGGAAGAAATGCGTACTTGTGGGACTAGCTCACTGATCTCTCTCACTGTCTGCAATATCCCCACCCAACCCCAACATAAGTTAGCATCACATGAGTAACAGGCACTCATCAAGACTCTTTGCCATGCCTACATGACTTGGAATCCCTGAGTTGAGATAGGACAACAAATGAAATAGAGTTAGAATTACATGGTTGATGGTCAAAGACACTAGGACTGATAAAAATGGCAAGCCCAGCAAGTAATGATAGTGTCACATATACAGACAATTCTACCAGAGAAAACACACTTTTAAACATGCCTTACTGACTGTTTTGAGGATGCTGTCTCACTTTGAGCTATTACAGATATCTTTCAAAACAACATGTGTAAATGCAAGCCACACACAGATGCTGACCCGGGGACTTTACTTGTATTCTTGCAAACTTTTCAAAATGAGTCCAGGGTACCCCAAATAATTTTTAATTCAATAACAATTGTGGTGCAATGAAAGAAGAATGCTAGTAATAACACAGAAAAATAAATTATTTTTTGCATAACCCACTCAGAGCTGAGTGATACGTTGCCATTAGAGTGAAACATCTGAAGTTCATTTTGGATTTTAGCTTTCTTGTGCTAAAGATTTTTCCAATCATCTTTTTTGGCAAGAGCTGATGGGCAATATATACTGCCTGAATTAGTGTTACTAATTTTACTTACTCTGCAAAAATAGATATTCCACTCCAACTGAAGCTCTGCAGGATGAAATAACGGGGCTCACAGGAAGGGCAGTTTGCAGCTCTCCATTTGTTCTTATGTAAGCTGTTGGTTTATATTTTCCCACACCAGCTGAGCATCAGGTGTTCACATCCGTACTATTCTGCTAGAACTTGTCCTTCCCACAGCTCTGTCTCAGAAAACTTATTACTTCTACCAAAACCAAAAGCAAAAGTGGCAAATGGAAACAAGGAACAGCACAGTTGCTCCTATCAGCTCTGTATCCAAAAAAAGTCTCTCTGTAGAATAGCAATTCTTTATAAATCTTTTACTGTTTCAGTACATTCTGGAAACCAAGCCACAACTTCCAATACTGAGTGTAAGAATCAAAAATCCATCCAGTCCAGTGTCCTGCCTCTAATAATGACCATAAGTGGACACACAAAACTAAGAACACGGCATGCATTTATCACACTCTCCCCACGTAATTTTTCAGCCTCCAACTGTTTCCAGCTCAAAAAGTTTCCTGAGCACACTGTAGTTTGTCTTATAAGGCAATACTCAGCGAATCCATCTTCCAAGAACTTGTCTTGGAAGTGAATATTTTGCACCCACAACCACCTTTGGCAAGATGTGCCACATGTCTACTACTTGTATTTATTTTGAATCTGGCTTCTACTAGCTTAACTAAGTAACACTTAAGTCTCACCTTGGAAGAGATAGTGAACAGTTGATCCTAAAGTATTGTCTCACATCACTACTGATTTTTTTCAGCTTCTGTAGTTTCCTCCTTTCTGCTGTTTCGTTTCCAAACAAGAGTCCTATGTTCCCCATGCAGAAGCCATTCTTTCTCTTTGCTTATCTTCTTGCCTTTCTCTGAACTTTTTTTCCAGTTCTACTACAGCCTTTTGGAATTGACAGAACCAGAACTATAAGCAGTATCCAAGGTGTGGGTTTCTTTGATGACTTAATGATGTTTTGTCTTTTGTGCCTTGTTCTCTAGTCCTTGCTTTATAATTCCTAACATTTGGGTTGTTCTGGGTTGGTTTCTGTTTTGTTTGTTTTGGTTTTGTTTTGGTTTTTGTGGTCCATCCAGCCAGATGAGAACTATTCCAAGTGCCCTCTGCTTCCCCCACACCAAACATAACATGGGTGTCTGGTCCTCTGCACGGTTTTGCTTTGAGGATTGTTCCTATTGTACGGCACTCCTTCCTAATGTAGACATAGCTGTATTACTTGGATAACCCTTACCCACATGTTTGTTGAGTCCTTCAAACACCACAAGTCGGATTTCCCTTTGCAGAAGCCATACTGACTTCTCTCAAGTGGACTATATTTAGCCAGGCATTCATTAACTGTTATTTTATTATAGTCTCTACTAAATTTGCCTGGTAAAATCCCCCAGCTTACATGCCTTACATGCCTGTAATTCCCTAGAAACTTCAGGGATTGCTTGAGCAACAGGATTATCTCTAATAATCTAAACCAAAATGTTTAAATATTTGCTAGGGAAAAATATTAATTCAGAGATTCCTTTGTGTATGATTAGAATCCTCAGACAATGTTTTTTAAAAGACAAACATACCCCTTTTTTCAAGGAAAGGAAATTATAGAGATGTTTCTGTCTTGGCCTTAGATAAGGTGGTAATAGATACAGTTGCCAATCAAACCAACAGAAAATATTTTTGTACTTGTATTTGAAAATAAGCATATTTTCCCTTTCAACTTTTTCCCCCAAAATTACTTTTTAAAAAATGTTTAAGTAGGCATATGACTGAATGAATATAAACATTTGCTGCAGATGTGAACAGAGTCATGTACATTTCTTCTACATCAACATTCAGGAAGGGAACAATTTATGTCTGTTCTTCAGCTACCACACTACATACTAAGCTTGCATCCTCTGGTAGAAGGATGAAATACAATTGCATCATCTCTGATTGCCACAAAGCTGCAGTTTGAAGGCATGTGGTATTTATTAAACACAGTCAAAGCTACTGAGAAAGTCAGAAGCAAATATATCTGACTAGGATAGCATTTATCAATTATCAATACTTAAGGAAAAAAGACCTAAAGCCTTATTTAACAACAGTTCTGAAAAATCAATTCAGTAGTTCATAGAAGGCCTTTTCCAATAAACACTCCCTTACTCACAAAGATAAGGTATTTGTTGCTTCTAAAATGTTGCTCCCAGCAGTTCCATGCTACTCATGATCATCCATGGTTCGGTGTCTGATTAAGCCTGGTTTGGTTGGAGAGCTGGCTGTGTACATGAGTGATACAGCTGTGCTAGTTCTTGCTGCAAAGTAAGCATCTACCTGCTTCTATGTGTCTAACTGGATGATCTGTGCACACAAACTGTTATCGTAGGACTTTTATTTCCATTAAGCCCTCAATGGAGGCTCTTGCAATCTAATTTTACATATGTTTTGTGTTAGTCACATTTACAATTACCCAGGTTATCCCCACCTCCTCATTACTCCTCATTACATTATTATAATTGAAAGTTGACTAATTGAAACCATAGGTGCAGTTTTAGAGCAAGACATACTTTTCCTGCAATAGTACACAACTCCCCCTTCCTTCCTCCAAGGAAACTATAGGAAATTCACAGCCAATGCTCTTCAGTAGGAAGTTTTAAAATATTGATCATACGCAACAAATCTACTGATGAGTAGAGGAATCATAATTTTCCTTCCCTTCACCTCCCTGTTTCCCAAAATATCAAAAGACAGAAATTTAACAAATAGACTAAAGACATAATACCATCTCAGGAAGGCATCACACAGGAGATACAACAGAGAAGGGACATCTTTCTTTGTACCTCACATAATTTTTCGCTTTCCTAGGGGATGGGTGAGAGCATTTCAACATATGCCAGAGCAGTGCTAATTGCTGCTCTAACGCATGGTGGTTACTTTCTTTCAACAGCTGTTCTACAGCACAGAAAACAGAGTTGAAAGTGCTCCATCCTTTCAGGCCCAGATGCTCCCATCCCCTCCCCCAGCAGACTTCCAGGCTGCAGGTTGGGAAAGCCATGGGGGAAAGTGGCTCGAGGGGCTTGTTATATTGCCTTTGAAGCCAAAGATCTACTGCAGAATGAATGCACCACTGCAGACCTGCCCTAACAGACACTGCATAAATAAAGGTAATTCCAATTTTATATTTAAAAAAAAAAAAAAATCCACAAATAATGTGTAATTTTTATCTCATTATGCCAAACAGCAAAAGGAAAAAATTATAATAGGCACATTTCTTTGAAATCTTTCAAGTTTGGATTTCTGTGTCTATACCAGTTTTTACTCAGCTACTACAACATCATCTACCCACATTTAAATAAAAAGATATTTTTAAAACTAAGTAGTACATTTATGTTTTGGAAGTCCAAAATAATAATGTACATGCATAATGGTATTAGAAGTGGGGGTCAATAAATATGCCTCAAATATATCCTTTTTTCTTTATTAAAAATGTAAATGTGATGTAGACAGAGTTAGGCCACAATTACTTGCGCACTTTTATTATGAGCAGCACTAGGGCAAGTAATTGCTAACTTTCACCTTCCCCAATTGCTCATTAATATCCCAATACCACCGCCAAGTGAAGACACGAAGGAGAGGGGTAACACGCTTGGGTACACTTCCCTCCACAAGAAATGTACAGAGGTTTGAAAACACTGCTGTCTTATTTATCTTTAAGACTATACTGTCTATCATGGAAATTTAGTAAGCACTTTTAAAACAATGAATGTGCACATAGTTATACAACCACATTCAACCATTTAGCATTTTTTTTTTTCCAAATGACAAAATAAATTGGGGCAGAATTCATAGCTTAAGGCCTGAAGGTGTAAGAGAATTAGCTCAGGTGGGCCCAGATTTGTTTCTGGAACAAACCACCTATCACATTTGGTGACAGACACAGAAGCGAAGCAAGTACACACTGCAGTGCTATTCCTGCACCCTGGCTTGGCCTCACGATCTTTGCACGTCCCTTTCAGCTAGCAGACTTTCAAACCCAGCGGATCCTCAGGAGAATTCCAGCTGCCCTGGCTGGGCTCCGGTCCCTCACACCAGCCACGGGCTCAGGCTTTGCCATCCCTGATTCAGACTCGGAATGATGTTTCCTTCTACGCCTGCTTTTTAACAGTGTTTCTTTCAAGTGTGAAGTTACTCTTGGGGATTCCTGCAACCTCGAGTATTTATGGCTTATCTGGCCCATGCATCCCTAGTTTTTTCTACATTAGCAGAATCTGTTTCAGCCGCCATCCCTTACAGCTGTCTTTGGCATACCCCTCCCTGCTGGCTGGACCAATTCAGGTCCCTACCTCCCAGGCAAACCAAAGGCAACGCTTCCCAAGAGGTCAGTGAGGAAAAAAATGCATCACGTCCTAGTCCTCAGGAGCTCACATAGCAAAACCTATTCAGTACACGTGAAGTGAAAATTATCATTATATTAACATTTGCAATACCAGTGAATAGCTCTAAAGTGACAGCAAACAAATACAGAGATGAATGTTAATTTGGGGAGATAACACCTAAATACAGACACTGGAACTAGAGTGGGGAAGAAGTGCACTGTGAGATTTCTTATAGCTCCCATAGTCTGAAACAGATTTGCATATGTAGTTTGTACAGGTACACATTTGGGATACAGTCAAAGCTTTAAGCTGGCACTAGCTTTTATGGACAAGTATTATCTTCAAACTATCTCTTTATAACATAAATACTAACAAAATCTTAAACAGTGTAGAAGGCAGTGCTAGAAAAAAGGAATCAGGTATAAAATGTTGCACATTTCTAGGTAAATGCAGAATGCTTTAAGCACTGTTAGAAACATAAAGGCAACATCATTTTAGCCACTAAAAGGAGTGTGAAACTTGTTTTCATCTACAGTATCTGAGTGCTATTATGTAATATATTTTGGAACATCCTTAAAATGAGGCAGATCAGATTAACTGCAGTCACAGGCACCACTGAAGCCATAAAGAAAACAGCAGCTCCAGCCAAAGCTCTAAAACTATTTTATAATTCTGAAATTAGCACTGTCATGTACTTATGACATACTTGCCCACTATATTATTATTTTACAACTAGTTTTCCCTGTTCCCCCAGGTACTGGTAGCTTTCCAGATAAATTAACTTATAATATGTTATGGGAACATTGTTATTTCGGGTCAACATTTTCAATATGAACTCATTGTCTCCACGAAGCAAAGAAATATTATAATCCATTAATATCTCTTTCAACAAAAAGGATGAAATCTTCCCCTGGTTAGGCTGATAAACACTTTGGTGTCAAAACTAAGCCTCTTTATCATGATAACCCAGAGTAATGGTCTGCTGCTCCAGGCACTTTATCTACTTTACAGATGAAAAATCAGTTCTACTTTCATGGAATTAGATTAATGCCATAACAGGAAATACTTCTGGGGCTGAACTTGCTTCATGCCTTCAAAGCTGGCTGTAAATTTAAAATACTTCCTGAACTCAAAAGATAAGACAGGGGAGAAGGAAAAAGAAAAACAGTGGAGTGACCCTCTTTCTCAAGAAAAATATTGCTTCCTGAAAAAGCTGTCGAAAGCTACTTGCTAAGGGCATTGTGCTCCAGAAGGCCCAGGGCAAGTCTGGTTTAGTTGAACATGAGGATTCTGGGTATATATCAGACACTTGCCATAAATCTGTTCCTTCCGTAATCCTCTCTGATAAACTTTTCTTTTTTTAGTCATCTTACTTGGCAAAAGCCGAAGTAATAACTTTCTCAGCTTTTAGCAAATACAAAACAGCTTGCTATTTTATGTACAATATTTTTCAAGGATTACAGTTTTGCAAACTTTGAAAAATGCTGACCCCAAGCCTTAAAATTTAATTTCAATTCTGAAAATGGACAACAAGCAGCAAATTCAGTACCACCTTTATATATGAATACTCCTACAATAAAATGTGTAAGGCATTCTTAAGAGCAATTTCACATTTATAGTAACAGAACCTGAAGTCCGACACAAAATACTACTATAAAGGCAGACTTTAGGGAATTCTGTGTTAAGTTTGTCAGGATAGGGAAGGTTTTCTTTAGTTCCCTTTTCCATCAAACAGTATGTACTAAGGAGTCACTTTTTTTTCATGTGGTATACTTTTAAACGCATGGCATACCACATCACTAAAAACTCAGGATCAGATACCTTAGTAAATTTTACAATTAAGTACTGAATATCAGCAACATTTACCTACTCAGAACTTTGAGTCAAAGAATCTGAGGAAGATAATATATGTGATTTCCACCCATTTATCTCTTGACTAGATCAACAGTTGTGCCTACTTGGACCAACATTTTTATGGACCATGCAATCCCTTTTGCCTTTTACGTTTGTTACATTCCTGCAGTTGGAGAAAAAAAGCACCTACTGTCCTGCCTACCTGTTCAAACTTCACCTCTGCATTATCACTAGCCCAAAGACGCATGAGTTTTAAGTGTTTATACTCTTCACTTGATCATGAAGCAAAGTTGTTACTTTTAAACAGTAAACAGGAAAGGAAGTTCATTGACCAGCACAAATCTAAAACCAGCACAAAAGGGATGGTCAGCTACGTTCTTGTAAGCATTCATGTTCAGGCTTCCATGCTACATGTCAAGGGCTGCAGACTATTTCTGAATGTCAACTTTACTCCCAAGTTTAAACAGGTAATAAAAAGCCCATCCACAAATCACCATCAGTCCTCAAAGATCACATGAGATCCACAAGATGCATTGCCTGCAGCTCTCTACTCATCTCTAAGCACCAATTTAATCAGTAGGAATAACTACAGAGGTTTGTTAAAGATGAGTGGGAGGTGAGAGAATGCTGTGAAAAGGGCATGTAAGTAATGCACCCAACTGAATTTTATGACAGAATTGTGTAAAGCATGCATTTACACATTTTTGAAAGATCAGCTTGAAGCTGAAACACGCACACAGTTGTTTAAATGTTCAGGAAGACTGTAACAAACCAGATGCTTTTCCTAGTAGATTTTAACTGAGCTTCTCACAAATTATGATTGGATACATTACTCTGCTAGTTTTTTCTGTAATAGAAGACTGCATGCTGAAATAAACCAGCACCGCAGCAGGACCTACCATCTAGACAACAATTCCACCTTTGACCTTACAGTATGCTCAAAAGTCCAGGAAACAGAAAGAAACCCCCACTCAAAAATCTATTTTAAGATCTCCTCACTATGAATTGTACCCTAAATGTCTGTTATTTCCCCCACATATGAAAACTATGAATACAGGCAGTTCTCAGAGGTTTTTTGCAAGGATTGCAATATTGCTATCAGTATTCTTTTTGCTTACAAGTCTTCAGGATCAAGTGCTTTTTCCTGAACACCTTATGTTACAGCAGAAACATACTGCAATTGAGGGACACAAGCTTAGCACCAGGGAAATGCAGTATTTCAGACTAGCCTTACTCAAATAAGATGGTACTTCTAAAAACTACGTTTTCATGTACTAAAATTGTCCCGTGCACCAACTGCCCTGTAAGGAATTGTAGGTGCATGAGACCAGTTAATGCAACAATAGAACTACCTGCTTCTAGGATAAAGCAGTCTTGCTAAACACCACATCACTGGCATTTAACTCTTTCAACAGCTATACTGATTGATGAAGATGGTTAGACAGACAGAACTAGAGCTTTAGTCCTGTATGTGGTTCTCCTGTCAATGTTTTACTCATAAGACCTATGGAAACCACAGGATTCAAAGGGAAAATGTAATATCACACCTGCATATTTATCTGGACAGCCTTATGGAGCAGAATATAATCTTGTCCACTAACTTCTATAGAAATATTTTATACTGATGTATTATTAAATAATAATAAGAGCATGAAGCTCACCAGAAAGTTAAATTAAGACAAATTAACAGTGTTTTCTTCTATGAAATGGCAAATATATGAAAAAGCTAGTCACTATTAAAAAAAAAGGTAGAATATTACAGTGACAAAAAAACAAAAAAGGAAAGCAATAGTAAGAAATATAAACTAATTGGTAAACCAATTTTCTTTGGTGGTTTTTTTGTGGGTTTTGGGTTTGGTTTTTTTTTGAGAGATGGATTTGTTTTGTTTTATGGAAGACACGCTGAATCTGAGACCTTGCATTTTCTACACATAGCTATGTTAGCTTCGATTTTGGGACTGCTGACAAGCTAGGTTCCTACCATTGGCATCCATCGTGCTCTGAGACAGTGACATGGGACACCAGCAGTCCAGAAGTGTCAAGTTTCCACAGAACTCTCTACAAAGTTACAGATAGCATTGCACCCCATCTCTACTTCCATGACACTTCCTTGCATTCACAGAAATCTGTTAGTTTTCTCTTTCTTTCCGCAGCACAGACACTGATCTTGCTGCTATGGGCTGAAGACCACACATGAAAATACTGAGACTACACAGGCCATAGGTCACTTGAATGAAGAACCATTTGGATCTTCTGTGTGGAAAAATATGAATGAAAGACACTGCAATGCTAAAAGGCACATTTCAAGAATCCACCCATTTGTTTTATCAGAGTTAAAAGCATCATTATGAAAGAATTAAGCCCCTTTGTGAAATGGATCCATCATGTAGCAACTTCAGTGGGAGACTTTAGCCTTATCAATTATTCACATGTGAAGGAAATTTTTATAAATTAACATTGCTCCTGTCAGAATGTTGTTATATTTGCATGTGTTTAAAAAAATGTTGCCTTCTTCCACCTACACTTGCTAGAAATAGAGCAGACATTTCAATCTTTTCATTAAAAAAAAAGCCACAGAAATACTGCTCTCCTAAACATCAAACCCTCAATTTAATAAAGGGAGGCACTTCAAGTCTGAGTAGAAGCTGTGTCTTTTACTTCTTGAATCTTTCACTGTGAAGTTTATTACTTCAATTATTGTAATACATCAAGTCTAGAGTAAGACAAGATCCATAAGCAGAACATGTGATCGCGACAGGCACCAGCTGTAACACTCATTCATCTACTGGTGTCTGTATTTGTTACAAAAGGGGTGGCAGACTTCACTTGAGTGAGCTCAAACAATCCTTTTCTGTCCCACATGGATACCACATCAATATCCACTTTTGTGAGAGACTAGTCTTCCAGAAAATATTTGTTTTAAAAGAAGAGAACTAGAATACTTAATTTGTTTGGTATATGTAAGAAAATATTCTTCAGCTTTTCCCCTGAGAACATATATTTGGTATTTATGAGCAGGCTTGTTGTATTATGAACAATGATTCAGAGGAAAAAACAATTCTTGAGGCAACAACGTTACTGCTAACCATTAGCCCTTTTTATGGATGGATTTTTTTTTTACATTTCAGAGTTCAATTCAAAGTATGGACATTATCTTTTGGGGTGTTGTCCTGTGGGTGCTAACCTACAAGGGAAGGAGAAGACCATCAGCTGGATGCATTTTGCCACAGCAGAAACCATTATGATGCAATATACAATAAAATCCAAGCTAGAACAACTCAGTTTCTGCTAACGTAACTGCTCTGAATGTGGATGCTGACAAGCTCCATGGCAAGACTTCTAATTCTTTACCACATATAATTATGTGCCCCAAAAGGATTGATTAGCTTTAACATAACTGCTTAGGAAACATATGGGATGGTGATTTAGCTTACTGATTTAGCTAACCCCGGGATGAGCCCCAGGAACCTCTGTGTCACACACAAGATACAGTAATGCCACGGCATGCATAGTAACTGAAGTGCTATTTTGCACGTTGCATGTCCACCCTCACTCAAGATAAGCAAACTTCAGCGCGTCAACTTGAGCTTAGAAAACCTGACCTAGCTCCGTAGTGTAAATGAGCGTGATGTCCTTGCCTAGTAACACAGGGCCGTTTCAGGGAGCACTCATTCTGAGTGCAAAAATTCTACATTAAAATTTATTACTACCAGGTTGTGTGTGTGAAGTTACTATCAGGTTATACCGACAAATGTATTCCTGTAATTCAAGAACAGACATAAAGAAAGTGGGAATGTTTTTTTGGGGCAAAACAGATAAGCAGATCTGTTCAGAAACAATTCTAGAAAAGGATCTCTGAGCAACCAGTCAGGGTAAAACACATGGACTGTTTATACTGTGGTGCCACTAAGACCATATCCAAAGAAAAAGTTATGAAATTAGATGGTATCTGAAGGCACACATGCTCTTCCGACGCCTGGGCAGAAATACAGCCCATTCACACTTATAGAATCATAGAATCATTAAGGTTGGAAAAGACCTCTAAGATCATCAAGTCCAACCGTCAACTAACACCACCATGACTCCTAAACTAGGCCCTGGNCCAGCAATACTGCAAAAAAGCATGACACAAGGCATCACTGCATGCCCACGACATCCTCCTCCACTTTCCACTGTTCTCTTTTTAAAGTATTTGTTGATTACTTTGTTATGCTTATCTATAAAACTAACGTTACAAATCATAGGTGGTCTGCACAACAGCCTGTATGAATAAGAATATTTGCTGCTGTGAAAACATAGAATGATTTGTAAGGTCGATTTTATACCCGCATTTTGAGCAAAGCTACAGGCAATTGCCAGGCTGAGGTGTAGGAGGGCATCACTGTGACAAAATTCTTTTCAGGATATTACTGATTCTTTGCAAATCACTGATTTTTCTGGCATTAAGCCATATGCAGCAGCCCACATTTTATAATTACCAAGTTTTGTGTTGTTGTTTTTGATTTGGTGGGGTTTTTTTGTTTGCTTGTTTGTTTTAACTTACTGCTACTGATAATCAATAATCTTAGGTTTTTAAAGCACAAGTTTACACTCTTCGGAGAAAGTATACATACCCATGTATGCAACTCTTTGTGAGTTGCCTAAATAATGTAGAATAAAAACACAGAACAACAACTTTTTTTTTTTTTTTAAAAAAAGCTTTGCATGCCAATTCAAAAATGGGATAAAACAATGTAAGCAACATTGATTTTCCTTTTTCTGTGTGGGATTTTCATCTTCACAAACCCTAATCTATCTAGATATCACTTACAAAACAGCACACTGACTTCTGGGAAGCATACAGTCTTTCTTCAGCTTGCCCTCTTCTTCACTGGCACCACCAAACCAGACATACAGACTCAGGCCTCCAGATAGGTACTATTCTCCCATGCTGTCAATTGTTTCATTCCTTTTGTCTTTACCCTCCCAAAATCTACATGATTTTTCTTCCTCTATCTTTTAATCTCCAATTCTCCATCACTAGAATATTTCTGCAATTCTACCCTAGGTCTTCCACAGCCATTCAAATGAGTAAAGAAAGGTTTTCTGTTTTAATATCAGGGGCTCGAACTAGGAACAAAAATTACACTCCCTCAAGGTTTACCTACTTGAGAAAAACTCATTGCTCAGCAACTACAAAAAAAAGCAAAGAAAGAGTCTATATTAAGTTTAGGAAATAATTCTGAATAAATTACAATCATACATCCTCATCTGAAATACAGTGTTCAGCTCTTAGGAGCCAGAAGCAGGTCTCCATGATTGCAGGCAGACCCAGTGTATGAAAAGAGAGTAAGAAAACCGGGACCATGAAATTTAGAGCCAGGATGCCACGAACATGTTAAAACCAAATATTACTCACAAAATGAAGAGATACTATGTTTAATATAAGATTGAAAAAAGGAAGGATAAAGTTACTAAGAGAAAATAGAAATCTATGCACACATGCTATATTTGGGCTTGTCCACACTGGAAAATAAATATACAGCAAGATAGACTGTAATACAGTATGTACTCCACGGTAACTTCTGGAAAGGCTACACTTGGAGCTTATCCATGTTTTTAGTATGAAAGTACATCTTGCAGCACCTTTGGTGTGGTGTGGATTCAGAGTACTTATGTAACAGTAGAGCAACTACCATGCTATAAACTCACACTCTTACTCACTATTTCCTATTTCCTAGTTTCTGCAGG
>WAAD01006163.1:43794-58944 GCA_013389945.1 Fregata magnificens
ATACTCCAAGTTGCATTAAAAATGTTAAAATCTGTGTGCAATGTCAAAGAAACCGAGTACCAGCAACTCCCACAGACTTTAGTTGGCGCTAAAGACATTGATGATCTTAAAAAACCCCACAAAAACAAAAAAACCCAAAATAACACAAAAACCCCATAACCCAACACGTTATAGAATTCTTAGAAAGGCCTACATAAATACAGTACTACCATCAGTTTATTAAATGCCTCTGAAAATAAGACAAACAAGGAGCCCAAATATGGAGTTTTATCACCCAAGTTTGTAAGATGCAACACTAGCACATAGGAATTGTAAAATGCAAGTCCTGCCAGAAAGCAGATTTGCAGAAAGAAAGAAAAAAGGCAAAAAAAAAAAGGAAAAAACCACACACACAAAACAGAAGATTATTTTCATGTCAGGTTGTGTCCCATTCACAATTTCAGAGACAGAATGACAATGTTTAGTGTTATCATAATTCTCCACTTATTCTGAAATAAGGGAAATGTCTGAGGAAGAGACACTTTCTAGCCCCAGTAGGAACCAAATAAAATCCCTCACGGTGAATTCTAATCAGACACCAGCAGCACAGCTAGCTGATCCACAGCGAAATGAATATGACAGACTGGAAGATACGATGTCAATGGTAGAAATTACTGCAAGTATATGAATTATATCTGGAGAAGGGAAAGAAATTGCATAGAGTTTGACAATACATGTAATCTATCTTAAATGATACAAAGCAGAGTAATTTTAAAGGATTAAAATACACCTTCAAAGTTTATCATCTTTGAGAAAGCTGGGGTAGCCTTTGTATTTTGCTTCTATCTGTGATTTACAGGGTCCTATTCTTTGTTAGTCTTTCTCCAATTTGTCTGCCGGATCTGATTACCAGATGGCTAAAATAAATGTATTGTGTTCATTCATGGTAACAGAAGTTGTCTTTAAGGGTTCTGTCACGGCTTCACTATCTTTTCCTTTGTACCTACTCCTCCCTCAGTGAATTGATTAGATTTCAGAGCTAAGTTTCATCTGAGGGCCACTCTGCTGAATGCTGCATTGAAAAAGCATATTATCTATTCTAGGAAGCACATACAGATGACCACAGGATATCACAGACCTGTCCTAAAGCAACAACTGCCCTAGTCTGCCAAGAAAATAGATTGTTTGATAATCTCAGGACACGGACACGGATTTCCAGAATAAGTATCTGTCACTAACACACATTTTAATGCAATCCAAGAAATAGGTGACAGTTGGATAGAGAGAAGGAAATGAAAAGGAACATATGCACAGTGCAAAGCCAAGGAAGGTAACAAGACTAAAGTGAAGACAGACAACAGTAGACAAATTAATGACTCAGAGAGCTACCCTATACCTTAGGAGTGGTAATTGTTCACTACACGGTTTAGTTTAATCTGGTAAACTGCTACAAACCTGCAAGTAAAGAAGCTAAATGAAAGAAAAGGGCATGAATGCACTGTAGCATGGGGGAACATGTACAGTTCTACACATTGTCTCCTTTCCTTAAGTAAAGTTACACATGCAATCTGTAATCTGAAGTGATAATACTGTCTCTTAGACGAACCCACCCTGGAGTGCTTTTGCTACAGGTGTGAACCAGGTTCTTTACCCAACAGATCTCCTCCTGCAATCAGATGTTTCCCTAATCTGAATTCCATTTTCCAAATACTTAATACAATTTATTAGCACCCCAGTGTTATTCATTTATCCATTAACACATGCGCAGCTTGGGTTTTATTTTCAGTTCAGTACAATAATTCTCCGTCTCTTAGTCAAAACTTGGATGTCATAGAACTGGCATCTGAAGAACAGCTTTTAATATATATGAAAATAAGTGTAGTGAATCATCTAGTCAAAATTTAAGTGATCAAACTGACTGAACACAGAAGAGTGGCTTCAGAACTAAAATAAGATGAAGGCTATATCTTAAAAAACCCAAACCTGTTTTTCACCTTGTGTAACGTTTCCTACTTTTCCTGAAGCATCTCCACTAAGTTTAATTTTTCTAAATTTTATATTGGAAGCTTCATTGGTAATTATATGTATGCATGGTAAAATGAAAAACAAAACCCCAAAACTTAGTGCAGTATAGCTTTTGGTAACGTTTGTAATTCTTCTTCTTTATTTAAACTACACTCTTAGCCTTTCAATATTTTTCTAGCCAATAGCATTAATTCCTAAGCATGGCATTTGGAACAGACTGAGGTGTAATTATTGGGAAATAAAAAACTCAGAACGCTTGAAAAACAGAAATAAAAAAATGAGTAGACAATGCACCTATGTATTTTTTTAACTGCAGCACAAACATATGGTCATAGCAGTGGGATGTATTTTCTTTGTATACTGAGAAGGTTATAAGTATTTTTTGACAGTTATAAAGGGGCAGTCTTGGCCATACACAAGAATCAATAACAACCATGTAAAGCCTACAGCAGTGCACACTAACAGGCTGTAGGAGACATTAAAACTAGCTAAAAGAAATAACTGTATTTTCAATGAACGTGTTCCTCCTGGATAATCAATTTTTTACACTTCTTACCAGCTGTTCCCACATAGCTCAGGTAGCGGAATGGAAGCAGCTGTCATACAGAATCCATATATTACATGCATGTTATGAGATTTTAATCTGTTATAGATGTTTTATGTTTGCTAATTTTGATCAGTCATATCAACTTGAGAGCAAGATGAAAACAAATTCACCACTTCTATTTAAGCAAGATGTAATCTACACAAATACACTAATCTGGCTTGATTCATTCTGGATGGTAAAAAAAGAATACCAATTGTGAATCTACTAATGCCCCATCCTAAAATCCCCTTTATTCCAGAAGTAAGATTTCATCACTAAAATCAGTTTGCCCCACCGCCCACACTCAAGAGATTTGTCACAATCATTGTTTCTGAAATATTGAGTTGTAAGGTGCCGTAGTAATTACTATGGAATAAACAGCAATTAAGATTGTTCACACAAATAAGCTCAAACTGTTTGCAGTGAATAATTATGCTAATAGTGTTTTTCTACATAATTTGTGCATCCTTCACAACAATTTACTAGAAAATGTGAAATGTAAATTTGATGCACTACTACAAAAGCTCTGAAAATATGTTTAGTTCTTATGATTTTTCCCCACTAATTTAAGAAAGCACACAACTAAAACACACTTCTACATTTGTACATTTAAATTCAAAGAAATCAAACTATGCTGGAACTGAAGCAGTCATTTTCTTTCATTGTATTCCTACAAAACCGTCCTAAATCATACGCAACAGACATGCTCATTGCTTAAACCTCACAATGTTGTAACACAAATTTTAGCAATTTGAAAGAAGCTAAACTTACTGCTATATAATAAACTTTGGCCTTCTCCACCAACTTCCAGTTCTTCTCCAAATCAAGATGCTTTTCCTTCTTATAGCAATTAGCAGCAGCGAGGTTAGCTACAAGAGACCTGAAAGTGATTAAAAAAACAGGCATTAGTTCCTGTTGAACTAACACTACTGCAAATTTGTCACAAAGAACAAAATTTCTCAAAGACAATGAAAGAACCTAAGGAACGTAAAAGCAATTAACAAAGAGCACCATAAAACACATATACTTTATTTGACCATTTCATAATATGTAAACAACATATTTTAAATCATATATTAAATACAATTTAAATTTAAACCATATATTAAATAATGTAGTTTAAATCCAGCTACACAGTTTATGTAATCTATTACTATTATAATGTTCACGTGCCTTAATTTGCTTAGAATCAACCTTTGTTGCATTTTGTGATCAACTCCCTCTGCACGGTATACAGTCTGCAGATTTTCATTAAAAGTCTTCCAGTACCTAACACCTAAAGGAAAGTAGCTACTCCAGTTTATCTTCTGAAAACTATTTTCCCCCACTAGAACCAAAAAGTTGATGGCTATGTATGTCTTGCCTTTATCATTTTCCAATGAATAGTTATATTATTTAAAAAGGGGTTTGTCTGGGGTTTTTTTCCCCTGTTAAGTTCATATTTTCCTTTAGCAAACGAAAAAGGGTCATGTTGCTACTTTTAGATGATGAACTGTTAAAAAAAACTTTGGCTTAGCTGTGTACTACTGGAAAACTACCAAAAACTCATTTGTACTTCATTCTTTCCTAACAAGTTATAACACAAGCCATGGGACACAGCTTCCATTAGCAAGAACAAAAATACTTGTATCATATTTACTTTGTTACATGTAAGATACATTCTATTTTAAATCCTCCTCTTCAGCCATTCAATTCAGGCTTATGAAACACACAAAACTTACAGATGTACTCCTAAAAACAGGTCATAAAAAGATGGTTATGCACTAGCTCTCCACTCCGGCTACCATGACCAAATCCTTCTGTGCAATTTTATTATGAGAATGTTTAATAACATCCAATATTTAGAGGAGGGGAGTTGGGGAAACAGACATTTTCATGCTGGCATACAGAGTTTTGAATTTATTTTTCAAGTTTTTAATAATCATAGGATGTACTTTTAACATTAACACATCGCTGGTTTACGATATTTAAGTACATTAGCCAGATAAGTAATGTGTAATTACACATACAACATAAGGCTATCGAAAACTTTTGCCTTCTCCAATGTGCATACAACTGATGTTGTATGTATCATCATTTTCCATATAAATGCTACTACAATCCAGAGACAATGGGTCGGAGTGAATTGCTAGTCTGCTTCTACCAAGTTATGCTTCTGCCTCCAGACTGAGTACCACGTACCAGTGTTAGGAGGTAAGTACACTAGGAATTCTTGAAAATTTAGTCCACCTCAAAACAGCATCTTTCCATTATCACCATTTCTTTGTCCTATTCAATAAAAACCAAAAGCCCAAAAGAATCTCTTATGAAGATAGCAACCAAGTCTCCCTGTAAACTTCCTGAAGCACTCACCACTGGCAATCCCTATAAGTTAAACAGATCAAGTATATAAAAATTAAACCAAAGTTAGACTAACTTTTTCTGAATATATCAAAACACATAGCACAGTTCTGTGTCATTTCATCCCAGGAATATTCTTGGGGCTTATCTCCTTAATTCTAAAGCCTAAAGGCAACAAGAACTAATGTGAATTTGGAAAATTGAAAAAATAATAATTTAGACCAAGCATCTGTAGCAGTACAAGTAACAGGGCAAGAAGTTTCATTCTTGATGAATATTATCATTTCAATGACAGGAAATCCACAGGAGAACCAAGTAAATCCAAGAAAGACATGTGCATAACTGTGGTAATTTTCTGTAAACCAAATTTAAAAAGCAAATTAAATCTTTCAGTTTTGGCAAACCCTAAATATTCATCAAGGACCTAGCTGGAAAAACCTTGTCTGTCTACGTATGTTGCTAAGTGAAAAGTGATTATGTTCCAGAAAACTAAGCAAAGACTCTCTATATGTTTCCTTTCACTTACCACATGCCCCTGAAACTGTAAACCTAGCTCTCTATGGCTACATCCAACTGTAGAGATGCTCTGCACATGATGTGTAATAAAAGATTGTTACACTGAAGACATAGCAGCAAGCTTTTCCAAACTGTAAGTCTAACAGCACTAAGTTCAACATGTGGGACACAGAGAAGGTAGATGTTTTTTCAGTGAAATATGGTAATTGGAGACAGCCAGAGAGCTTCAAATCAAACAGCTTAATGGAGACTCTGTGCATGTGGGTACTCCTGAACAGAATGCACAAATCAAAGTCACAAATTATGACAGAGTGTACGTACTATAGAGTTTAATAATGTGTTAGGATTTTCTTCAAAAGCTCTGAGAAAACAAAGCATATTAATATTGCTAAGCTAGAAAATTCAGAGTGGTAATCAGGAATTAGCTCAGAACACTTTCCTGCAAAAAGCGAAACAGACTTAGCAGAAACAAGAAACATTCACATCAGGGCATCTGGAACATAAATATACACAACTACTTACTGGGAAAACCAGGAGTACTATCAGCCAGCTCCTCCAAAAGAGACAAGAAAGCTGAATTACATGAAGGAGGAAGTTAGCAAATACCTCAATTGAGATAAGAGATTAATCAATAAATAGAGATATCAACTGGGGCCAGGTTGAAGTGATTCTCACAAATATAAAAAATGCTGAAAACCAAGAAACAATCAGAGGGTAATTAAAGACTGAGAATAAACTTGCTCTCACTAGAAGGGGGTGGGGGGTTGGGTTGCACAATAAAGCCTTTAGCAGCAACCATTGGCCATTTTTTTCTATCTCCCGAGGAGGGAAATAAGTCTCTTGTACTCCCTGCACACTCTCAAGCATGCTCTAAAACAGAGATTGAGATGAAGCCACTGTCTCTAGTATTTAGGCACACATTTGATATTAAGAGAGAAAAGTGTTTTACGTTAGCAAACTGAAAATACTGCTTAATAAGTTACAGAAGTACTTGCAGACATTTTTATGAATAATTTTACCTAAACTTTTAAATTCCACTGAGATGCATGGCAAAACATGCACATATTTTTCCTGAATTCATGACGTATGTCTTGACTTCAGTTTCCCATCAGGTCATCTAGGAAATGGTGATTACTACAGGATGCACAGACAGACACTATGTGACTGAAGAGAGAGAATCACAGCGCAGAAACATCTTTATTGCTTGTCTTCTCTTTGAAAAACTGAATATGGATCCTGGAGATGAAGGGGGAAGTCTGTAGACATAATTAATGTCAAAACTCCAGATGAAGATGAATGAACTTCCTTCCTCCACTGAGTATGTACATTCATTCCTGAGAGTAAGACATTATGTATGACATTAAATTGGGAGGGACGGGTTGATAAGCTGGAGGACAGGGCTGTCTGTCATGCAGTCAATCTTCAAAAGCCTGGAGAATTGGGCTGACAGAAAACTTGAAGGCAAATGGAAAGTCATGCAACTAGGATGGAATAACTCCCATGCAACAATATAGGCTGAATGTTGACAGGATACAACACAGCTTTGCAGAAAAGGACCTGGAGATGCTGGTGGACCAGGCATGGAACACGAGTCAGCACCGCACCCGCCCAGAGAAGGTTAATTACGTTCTGGTCTATATGAGCAAGCATGCAGCCAGCAGGACAAAGGAAGTTATATATTCAGAACAGAGGAAAACCTCTGTTCTGGTCTCCAGACCTCATGTGGAGTTCCGTGTCCAGCTTTGAGCTTTCCGTTACAAGGAAAACACTGACATAATGGAATGAGTCCAGCAGTGGGCCATCAAGATTATTAGGGAGCTGGAACACTTAACAAATGAAGAAAGGCTTGGCTGAACCTTAAGAAGAGGTACCTAAGGGGAGACCTTCCTGCCATCTTCAAATATCTAATGAAAGTTTACAGAGAAGATGGAGTCAGATTATTCTTGGACACAAGGAACAGACACAAGCTGGAAGAAGGAAAATTCCAACTGGGTATCATCAAAAGAATTTCTCCCATGAAGAGTGATCAAACACTGGAGCAGGTTGCCCAGAGAGGTTGCGCAACCTCCATCCTTGGAGATACTCAAAACCCAGCTGGACATGGCTCTGAAAAACCTGACCTAACTTCAAAGTTGGCCCTGCATTCTGCAGGGGTTTGGAACAGATGTCCGCTCTAACTAAAATTTTTCCAGGGTTCTACATATTATATGGAAAATTCTCCCTCCCCTGACTCTCAGTTCAGTTCATGTTGCTGCCTATTGCCTTTTCTAATTCTACCTAAAGCATTCACTACGTTCTCAGGAAGTTTGGTGTGGACTTTAATTATCAGACTGCTATCTTACCTTAACAAATTCAGCTAACTCCTGATACTGCTTTGAAAGGGAAAGAACAGTTCCTCAGGATCAATGGCACCAAAAGCCACAAAGGGAAACCAAAAAGGATAATGACAGATATTTTGGTCTTATTCAGAGTCAAAAAGAAAATATTCTTCAGGGTAACCAATACCATTTTCGTTATTGTTTCAATATCTAGTATCAGAAAATTTAGATATTGGCAAAAATCAGGGAGGGTTGGTATGTGCTGGTGACATCTCAAGATTAAGGCAGACCTGACTGGCTGGTTTTGAAACCTTAAAAAAATTGTCAGGAGGTAATCAGCAAAGAAGTAGTACTTAGGTTGACTGCATCAGTGGACAAGGGAAAAGCAACAGATGTCATCTATCTGGACTTCTGTAAAGCCTTCGACACGGTCCCCCCACATCATCCTTCTCTCTAAATTGGAGAGATATGGATTTGATGGGTGGACTGTTCGGTGGGTGAGGAATTGGTTGGATTGTCACATCCAGAGGGTAGTGGTCAACGGCTCGATGTCCAGATGGAGATCAGTGACAAGTGGTGTCCCTCAGGGGTCTGTACTGGGACTGGTGCTGTTTAATATTTTCATCAACGACATAGACAGCGAGATCGTGTGCACCCTCAGCAAGTTTGCAGATGACACGAAGCTGAGTGGTGCAGTTGACATGCCAGAAGGATGGGATGCCATCCAGAGGGACCTGGACAAGATGGAGAGGTGAGCCTCTGTGAACCTCATGAGGTTCAACAAGGCCAAGTGCAAGGTCCTGCACTTGGGTCGGGACAACCCCCGATACCAATACAGGCTGGGGGATGAAGGGATTGAGAGCAGTCCTGTAGAGAAGGACTTGGGAGTACTGATGGACTGTTGGGATTACTTGGGAGTAAGGCTGGACATGAGCCAGGAGTGTGCGCTTGCAGCCCAGAAGGCCAACCGTATCCTGGGCTGCATCAAAAGAAGTGTGGCCAGCAGGTCGAGGGAGGTGATTTTGCCCCTCTACTCTACTCTGCTCTGCTGAGACCCCACCTGGAGTACCGCGTCCAGCTCTGGAGCCCTCAATACAGGAAGGACATGGAACTGTTGGAGCAGGTCCAGAGGAGGGCCACAAACATGATCTGAGGGCTGGAGCAACTCTCCTATGAGGACAGGCTGAGAGAGTTGGGGTTGTTCAGCCTGGAGAAGGGAAGGCTGCGGGGAGACCTTATTGTGGCCTTCCAGTACTTAAAGGGGGCTGATAAGAAAGATGGGGACAAACTTTTTAGTAGGGCCTGTTGTGACAGGACAAGGGGTAATGGCTTTAAACTGAAGGAGGTTAGATTTATACTAGATATTAGGAAGAAGTTTTTTACAATGAGGGTGGTGAAGTGCTGGAACGGGTTGCCCAGAGAGGTAGCGGAGGCTCCATCCCTAGAAACATTCAAGGTCAGGTTGGATGGGGCTCTGAGCAACCTGATCTACTTGAAGATGTCCCTGCTCACTGCAGGGGGGTTGGACTAGATGACCTCTAAAGGTCCCTTCCAACCCAAAGCATTCTATGATTCTATTCTATGATTCTAGGTTCAAGTGTTGTGGGTGGAGGGAGAAAGATGAAAGTAAAGGGACATGCTCAAGATAAATGTCTATTGTCTTCATTATCTCTTTTTGAAATTCTTGTTTTTATTAATTTTATTACAATACCCAAAATAAATCACTCTACAAACAGGATTTTACTTATGGAATGCTCTGAAACCATACAAAATACCACAAAGGCCATTGTTCACAGTCTACAAAGATAAGAAAGGTTGAATATATCATAGAGTTCTGGAGAAGTGGTTTTTTTTACATAGCAAAGACCATCTAAAAAAAGTAGCAAATGAAAACATGAAAGAAAATTCAGAAGAAACTGTTAAGATGTAAACATACAGAATTACAGTTACTAGATTAACTTCTCAACAACTGCAATAATGACAAAAATCTTTTTTCTTCCTCTTGTATAAAATCAAATTAACCCTTTCAATCAGGCTATATGCTGACATCTGTCCTCTTTAAACACATTATCACCTGAAGTATATTCCTCACTTGCCAATCAAGTATATGCCTTACATGCCAATCAGCTTTCACATAGGCTGCATAAACATCCTTGTTAACCAACTTTTGTCTCCCACATATTTTCTCACTCCAGAGCAACTGGAAGCTATAAAGTTCAGAAAGTAGTAGTATATTATCTCACACTTTTCTGCCATAATACAACTGCTGTTCTCTAGAAGTATATTAATACCGCCCAGCCCCAAACTATGAGCCAGGCAGTCCCATGTTGTCTCAAACCAGTGCTAATACTTTCTTTATCATTCAAATCACAATTTTTCAAGGCCAAATATTCCAAACAAATTAGGCTCCACACACTATGCCGACTGCATTTATATCTTAGGAAAATATCAAAGGCCCCTGACCTGTTATCACTAGTGATGCACGCAGCACAAGTTCCTGTTGGTTCTTCACTCTGCTCATAATAATGGGCATCCACATGAGCTTCCTCAGCCTTCTTCTTTAAGATCTCTCCAAATTTATCTTTGCCAATGCACCCAAAGAAAGTTGCAGCTTTGTAAGGGCTCTGAATCATCCACTGCAGATTGACAGGGGAAAAAACCAAAACAAAACAAAGTTAGCATGCCTGACATATTATTTTTTGCCATTTTTTCTCTCCACTCGCCATATTTAATCCTGTGCCTACAGAGCACTGTGACATACAGAACACTTCTATGCCTGAAGTAAAAAACATCTGGTACATCAAGGGAGGGAAGGTCAGCAAAGAATAAAAAAAAAATTACCCTTAATGATCTCACTGAGCGCTTAATACCTAAAGTAAAACTTAAATACACGTAGTTCACTATCAAATAAGGTAGATTAGTATGTTTTTACAAGGTATTTCAAAAGAGTTCCCTTGTTCAAAGGAGATGCCCCTACACTTACATTTAATCAAGCAACATATGGTATCTTTAAAGAAAATTTGTGGAAAAGAAAAGACAAAAGAAACAAAAAACCAAAAAACCACCACAAAAACCAGAGAGACAGCACATAAGGAAAACAATACGTTTGAGAAACCTAAGAAGAAACATTGTGCAACATTCACAATATATGCAAAAACTAAAGGGTACTGAAAATAACCATTTGTGTCTACCATTTACTTATATGCAAAAAAGGAAATACTCCCCATTTATATTGTTAAACCATGCATGAAAATATCTATCTCCAACTTTATTAGAGCAGTTGTCACTTGAATTATAAAGAAAGAGCATAGCTGCACAGTGTTGCTAAGGTGCCAGGTTATTTCATAAAGCCCCTCTTTTATTAATACAAAATATGTATCATTCAACTGTAAATGTAACTCCATTTTGTACTAAGTTAAAAAATAGCATTTAGCAGCAAAGCAAAATCAAGAGTGAACTAAAAAAATAAATGTGAAGAAGCAATCATAGGCCCTACTCTGCTGGTGGTGAGTCAACCAACTGAAGCCATTATAATTCACTCTAATTACAGTCAGAAAGCTTATCCACTCAATCCATAGTATGAATTAAAGGCTACATCAATTTACTGCTATACTAAAACCCTACTTATAATTGTTTCCTAATCAAGATTTAAATAAACGACGTCTCCATTACAAAGCAGCATTAGTGGTAGCTGTGGGTTGTAGAAAGGTCAAGTAACTGAGTTGCAAATACATGCTTAGTCACATCTTTATTACTTCCAGCTCCAGGGTAGAAAAAAAAAAAAAGAAAAAAAAATCTTTAGTCATGTAAAAGTCTTCATTAATGAGGCAAAGGTGGACAAAAGTTGTAAGGCCGCTTTCCTGCAGCAATTTAATGTATATAAAGTTTAAGGACAAAAAAGATTGTGTTGTCAGATGGTGGCAGCATTCAATCTCTCATTCATGAAATGCACACTACATATGCTCTGCTATCTATTCCATATCACTCTAAATTAATATAAATTAAGAAACCCCCTAACAAGAGAATTATCTACGATATCCTTGTATTTTACATACATTCGCACATATGTAATACACATTTGCACAGAGTTTATTTAGGATGTCTTAGGAACAGTAATCTTTTATATTTGAGGTATGTTTAAGTAGAACAGATTACTTAACAAGACTGAAGATGTTGTGACCTACTGTAAGCAAATATGGAACCAATTTTCACACTGATAAGAACAGAAGTACCTGAAGCCTTGTGTCCCATGTTGAAAAGCATGCCTTACTCTCACAAATAACAGAAATTAATAGAGATCACTATGAACAGCATTTATCAAAGCATCAAACCCCAACAATTCTTCAAAAAAAGTAAGACTTCAAACTGCGCCTTAGGCTTACAACATTATATCAAATGACATAACTTTTCCATCCTTTATATTTAAAGTCTGACAACATTTGGAGCAGTAGTAAGTAATATTTCACATACATCTCTAAAAAAAGAATTTCTGTTCAAGTATCACAGTTTTGGCTATTGGCAGTGGCTCAATTTGAATTCAGATGTGATACATGCCGTAGATAACTGTCACAACCCTTACTTTAAATGTAAGTAAAGCTATTCATGAGAATCAGAAGTCACGATCTAGGATTTCTTGAGATGAACCTCTGTATATTGTGCAGACCACTTCCTCCATAAGCTCAGGATTATTTGAAACACAGGTATTACATGGTGGGGGTATATTCCTACTATACAGATACTCTTTTAATTTTAACATCTGAGCTATGTTAAGCAACACTGAGGAAGATGGAAAAGTAGTTCAGCAGTGTTTCTGGAAAGATCCTCATCACAGATCTCCAGAGACACATACTCCCAGCTTCTTAGAATGATCTCCACGTATTCCCACAATAATGGTGGTGAGGTTTTGCTAGTTGCAGAACTCCTCCACACTGTTCCTCCTTTACTTCAGCTAAACAGCTACATATTAGTAAAGGCAAAACAGAGACATCACATTACAAACTTGATGAAACTGAACTACAGAAATATCTCTGTGGTATATCATTGAAGTTGCACCTAGGGGAAATGAGTCATAGCAGGCACTTTTTACATACGTGTAAAAAAAAAAAAAGAGACAAAATAATATCTTCACAGTATACTCTGGAGCACTTTTAAAAAAAATATTTGACCCCAGATTGGAGTTTAATTTTTAATAACCCGATATGGAAAAAAAACAGGCTTCTATGGACTACTTCACACACTGTTGTTATTGTTATTAGCAACATTTTGGCTAAATGGCAACGGGGGTCAGACATCACAAGACATTTATCACCATGAAATAGTCACACAGCATTATATCTAACATCAGTTGAAGGCCAATAACAAACTGCACACATTAATGCCAGGTATATGGTTATATAAACTGCACATTCATTTTATAGATTTATGTGGAATACAAGATTAATTGAATGAAAAAAGACTTTAGACAGAAATGGAAAATGACCCAGCTCAGCAGGCACTAGCATAATGAGTTAATTATCTAGGGTTTGGCTAGGCAGTGAGGCAGCTATTAACTAACTGTATTGACAGCCTGGTCAGGAGAGGTTGGCACCTGGCCACACCATGAATCCTCACCATCACCCGAGGGAATTTGAGGCTGTTAATGGCTCAAAGACAGAAGTGTCAAAAGTAGGAACTCATCATGAAGGAACAAGACAGCCTCAGGAGGGGGATACCACAAAGGAAACTCAAAATCTAGAGTGGTTTATGAAATCTAAGGTGTTTCTCCATCCTAAAGTTTTCTTCTGTCAACGCAGCTTGGACATCAGGTACACACAAGGACAGTCCCTGACCTTTTGAGTTAGGATAAGCATCAATGACAGAGGAAGGAGGATGAGAAATAGAACACCTTTCAACTGTTCTCTTGAGTTAAACAGATTGCATTTTCCTTACATTTTTGTTGTACACACCCTGCTAAACTAAAAGCAAATATTAACTTTTTTTAGAATTTATTTCTTGCCTTTAGCATAACTCTGTCTTTAAATTAGTCTGATTTCAAAATAAGCATCATTTAATATCAGATTACCCTATTGCTACAGGCACATTATTCCTTATGATCAAATACTGAAGCCAGCACTTCCAAAAGAGGCCAGCACCCTGGCCACTCAAGGACACACTAGAGTGACAGAACGCTTCTCTCATTTTCATGAGGCTAACTTGGGCTCACAGTTCAAGTGTTTTTTCATGATCAGAGTTAACAGGGTGAACTCTTTGGCATGCGTTAGCTATCAGAGAAGTGTAACAACCTTTGTGTTCTAGGGAGTGGGTGGCAATTGCAGAGAACAGCGTCGTCTTTTCTTGCAAGATGTTGAGATGCCAAGAAAACTTGGTAACAAGTAAAACTTCTGAAGATTCAATTGTGACTTTGTGAGACTGCTTGGAGTTAACTATGTCCCACTCTTTCACATCCTCAGACTCGAAGATGTGGTACACATATCTCCCACTTTTGTCTGATTAGAAAACGGCTTTGGAAACAATCTTTCCTCTGAGTTACAGAGCACTTCTAGAAGCACTTCTTCCAACACTAGAAGGGACTTGACTTTGATTGCCTACTCAATGCTGTCTTTTGAGAACGATATTCAAGATGAGATGACAGAGTTACCTGAATGATCCCTTACACCCAAAAAATAAAAAAAATACCCCTTCATACTATGTGAAAGAAAACCACTGGTCTTAGTGATTTAAAAAAAACATTAAAGAAAGCGAGAGAACTGAGTTCTTTGATTTGTATTTACCAAGCTTATCCTATTTAGCTTGAGAATGCCATGCTTCTGCCACAGGGGCAGAGTCCAGTATCCCGTAACACAACACTTGATGGTATTCAAAGCTTTTCTTTGCTGTTCCTGCAAACTTCACTGTAGAGGAGGACCTCTACTTGAAAGGCAAAAAGCAGCAAAACTAAATTCTTGATCTAATTTACCTCATTATCTCCAGTTGCAAAGATACTTCCCCTGCAAAAGGAGAGTTTGCTACTGCTGGGTCTCAGTAGACAATCCTGTAAGACTTAAGAAGAAATATCATACTGATGAAGCTTAAGACAGCTTTATAGCCCTCTGACTAAAACAAAGACCCTTCAGAAACGATTCCATTTTACTCCGACTCTATGCTTTGCTATAAGTTNAACTAAATTCTTGATCTAATTTACCTCATTATCTCCAGTTGCAAAGATACTTCCCCTGCAAAAGGAGAGTTTGCTACTGCTGGGTCTCAGTAGACAATCCTGTAAGACTTAAGAAGAAATATCATACTGATGAAGCTTAAGACAGCTTTATAGCCCTCTGACTAAAACAAAGACCCTTCAGAAACGATTCCATTTTACTCCGACTCTATGCTTTGCTATAAGTGCCACTG
>WAAD01006163.1:59492-74890 GCA_013389945.1 Fregata magnificens
CAGCACTTCCAAAAGAGGCCAGCACCCTGGCCACTCAAGGACACACTAGAGTGACAGAACGCTTCTCTCATTTTCATGAGGCTAACTTGGGCTCACAGTTCAAGTGTTTTTTCATGATCAGAGTTAACAGGGTGAACTCTTTGGCATGCGTTAGCTATCAGAGAAGTGTAACAACCTTTGTGTTCTAGGGAGTGGGTGGCAATTGCAGAGAACAGCGTCGTCTTTTCTTGCAAGATGTTGAGATGCCAAGAAAACTTGGTAACAAGTAAAACTTCTGAAGATTCAATTGTGACTTTGTGAGACTGCTTGGAGTTAACTATGTCCCACTCTTTCACATCCTCAGACTCGAAGATGTGGTACACATATCTCCCACTTTTGTCTGATTAGAAAACGGCTTTGGAAACAATCTTTCCTCTGAGTTACAGAGCACTTCTAGAAGCACTTCTTCCAACACTAGAAGGGACTTGACTTTGATTGCCTACTCAATGCTGTCTTTTGAGAACGATATTCAAGATGAGATGACAGAGTTACCTGAATGATCCCTTACACCCAAAAAATAAAAAAAATACCCCTTCATACTATGTGAAAGAAAACCACTGGTCTTAGTGATTTAAAAAAAACATTAAAGAAAGCGAGAGAACTGAGTTCTTTGATTTGTATTTACCAAGCTTATCCTATTTAGCTTGAGAATGCCATGCTTCTGCCACAGGGGCAGAGTCCAGTATCCCGTAACACAACACTTGATGGTATTCAAAGCTTTTCTTTGCTGTTCCTGCAAACTTCACTGTAGAGGAGGACCTCTACTTGAAAGGCAAAAAGCAGCAAAACTAAATTCTTGATCTAATTTACCTCATTATCTCCAGTTGCAAAGATACTTCCCCTGCAAAAGGAGAGTTTGCTACTGCTGGGTCTCAGTAGACAATCCTGTAAGACTTAAGAAGAAATATCATACTGATGAAGCTTAAGACAGCTTTATAGCCCTCTGACTAAAACAAAGACCCTTCAGAAACGATTCCATTTTACTCCGACTCTATGCTTTGCTATAAGTTAACTGCCACTGTTAACTGGACAACACTAATAATCAGAACAAGGAGGCCGATGAAGACATTCGCTATCAGTCTCACATTGTTCTCCATCTGCACTCCTTAGCTCCTGAATCCTTTTTTTAAAGCTGCAGCCAGTAGTGCATTTCCACATCTGTCAGTAGTCTTAAACTAACAATGCCAAAGCATATGAAGCTCTGCTTAGACTGACATACCTTCTGCACATAGGAGTTTTCAGCTGTAGACTTGAATCCTAAATGCCTAGGAACTGACAACACAACAGGAAGCATTATGCCCCTTCACAGTGAAGGATCTTCAAAACTCATTAACACTGAATACAGACATCTGAAGTGCATCTGAAGTGCGTTATTTGAAGCTGGACGCTTCTCTGCATGATCTGTCAAAACTGATCTTATTTCAAATTGCAGCTCACAGAGGAGAGGACTCCAAAGACCTAAAATTAGCTAAGACTTAACATGCTTGCTAAAATCTAAACTAAACAATGTTAGCAACTACTCATGAAGCATTCTTTTTAGTAAATCAGAACAGAAATGGCTTCTTTATATACAGCACTATTTGGAGTATCTCTTATTTTTATGTTCTGAATTTTAGAATGAGTCAATACACTTTTCAGAAGGTTTCACCAGTCTCTTGTACCCCTAGGACATTTCCCATCACCAATTAAAGACACAGTCCATTAAAAAGCTCTTAGGAATATTTTAGATGCTGAAAGAAAATAAATCACACCTCATCTTAGAAAAATCAGATAAAATGAGAAAAACTGGGATCAAAAACTAAATCATTATACAGATATGTAGATATATGTCTATCTTAAAAACAGGAAAACCTGACAATATGCAAAACAATCCTAAAAAAAGACATCAGTGTTACTGTTCCAAGTGAGCTCACTTATTTCTTGCGAATGATGTGATGCACCTCAAGCACAACTGGAATGCAATATTCTGTTACTATTACACATACTATATAATTTAAAAACCCTGCCCTAGTGGGTTAACCCCAGCCAGCAGCTAAGCCCCCACCCAGTCACTCTCTCAATCCTCCCTCCTGGGAGGATGGGGGAAAGAAATGGAAGTGCAACAGTGAGAAAAAAAAAAAACCACTTGGGTCAAGATGAAATGATGCAAAGGCAATCATTCACCACCTCCCACCAGCAGATCGATGCCCAGCCAGTCTCCGAGCAATGGCTACCTTCGACAAACTCCCCCTCCCTCCCTGCCCCCAACAGTTTTATTGCTGACTATATTCCATACAGCCTGGAATATCTCTTTGGTCGGTTGGGGTCAGCTGTCCTAGCTTTGTCCCCTCCCAACCTCTTTCCCACCCTACAGCCTACTTGCTGGGGCAACAGACTGAAAAAAAAGGGAAGGCTTTGATGCTGTGCAAGCACTGATCAGCAATAGCTAAAACACTCCTGTGTCAAACAACGCTGTTTTGGTGACAAACCTAAAACACAGCACAATATGGGCTGCTATGAAGAAAATCAACTCCATCCCAAGCAGACCCAGTATACCTACCCAAGAATCACTGTTATGAGAATACAGCATCAAGACCCCGGAAAACTGATAAGATACTACAGTTTTGTTCCAACACCTTTGTAATCTTTTTTCCTTTTTCTTTTTTTCATTGATCAACATTTAAAGATTGCGATGGCTATTATCACATAATGGCCACGGAAAAGGAAAAAATAAGCTTATCTTTATAAAAGCAGGCTTGCAAAAAGGAGCCCCATGTCCTGTACAGTAATTCTTCCACCATTAGCTGAAGCTGCCAGATCTTGCATAAGGAAGTGATATTGTTAAAATGCATGACAACACCCTCAAGCAACTTCCAGTCAAATGAGATAAAAGCGATAATATTTTTTAAAGGAAAAGACTAGCTAAAGCCTTGCACTGAGACCAACATCTACATCTTACCAGGATTTGGTTCAACATGGACTATCCACATCTCTGCACAGGAATATCTATTACTTTTAGTGTGGTACCTCAAGTTGCATTTTGCCATAGCTTTTCAAATTAAGATGTCTATCAAAATGTTAATCATCCAGGAGCAGTACTTCATTCACTTCTACATTTAAAAACACAAAGCTAACAAACTGCCTCTTAACAAAATCTATAATACAAATAACTATTTTCAGTGCTGCTATTCTTTTGTATTCCATTTCCTATTCTTCCCCTTTTGCTCTTCATCTGCTTGTCCACTGCTTTATTTTTAGTCTAGTTTGTAAGCTTCTTGCTGTACAAGGAAATACAAGCTTATTTTCTGTAATTAAACATGTAGTAGCCATATTCCAAAGTTTCAATATGGCCAAAAGCCAGCTCTCTCTTTTATTCCACCCCTTAATTATTGGCCAGTTTAGACACCTAATTCCAATATTCCTTAATCCATCACCCTCTTATCTTGTATTTGTAATGTGACAGTTCTGCCTCAAATACCTGAAGTGCAGCAGCCTCTCTTCTGAAGTTCAATATACATTATTTGAGGCCAAAGCCAGAATGTCTCCTACAAGACCTTACAAGGCACATAACTGAGACCGCAGCTGGCCTTGTGTCCCTTGCCTGTTTGAAGCACAGAACCTGAGACATCAACTACCTCCTTGTTGTTTGATCTGATGTGTCACTCCCTTTCCCTTTCCACAGCATTAATATGGTCCCTTCTCAAAACCAGGTAAAAGATGATACACCTACAAAAGAGGGCTGGTCATGCTAGTTCTTCATCACTCAGATGACAGTAACATGAAGGGTGTCACAACGGTAAGAATTCCAGGTTTACTTGGGACTCTTCTGCAGCTGTTGCAGTGTATACAACTGTTTATTAAGAAATCTGCTAATATTACAAAGCTATGTAAAAGGTAAGGCTTAAGAGCACCTTTATCCATAAAAGAACTCAAAGATACTAACTTCCTTGTTGAACACTGAGAGAAACATGACAAAGTGGCAAAGAAAGTACAACAAAAAAAAGTCTTGTTACTCTGTGGCTAGAAGGTGTGGTGTTAAGCTGTTAATGGAAGCATATTAACAACATGAAAATGGAACATCATACTTGGGTACAGTAAGACAGACTCATTGGGCAGCTGCACACTTCTGTTAACCATGCATCAGCCTATTCTACCTGTAAAGAATTAGCACTCACTTCATGGAGATACAGGGAAGACTGATAAACATTTTTAAAAGCCCTTGAAATTCTCCAGTGTAAAACACTGTATACGAATTTAAGTACTAACCTATAAGTAAAGATGATATTGTTGCAAAGTGACATTTTAGGATATTTCACATCTGATTTTGCATATCCATAACCTTAAAACAAATCTTCCTTTTCAAAATGCATGCATATGTCACTCTCTCTCCCCTGCTAGATGATGTGCAGTCTCAGTGAATACACCCACACTCAGAATGACAGCAAAAAATCCACAAGCAAAGAGACTTCTTTCATTGTCTGGCAGCACAGAATTCATAAAGCACAAACTGTACACAGCTGCCTATCAGCTTCTATCAGCAATAGTATCAAAAACAGATGGCAAAGGTCAAGTCAAAGTTTATTGACAATGATGAACTTTGACAGCCTCTATTAAATTACTTCTTCCTTTAAGGTGTATGTGATCAAAGCAGCAGAGAGATTTTCACTCAGTCACCTAACAAGCTATTTGTTGAGATTGAAACATCTGGTCAATATCTCCTAACACTGCAATTTCATGCACAGTTAGCAATAGGGTACATCTCTTCTTCTTACAGGGTCCATAAGGGTGGCACATATGGCCGATCATTTCATTCAAAAAGGTTTCAATTCCAGGCATTACATACAATTGTCTCTATGCTTTATAGTATTTTAAGTCTACCTACCATCGTTTTCCATCATCACTGCTGTCTGCTCTACTCCTTGCTCTAAAAGCCCACAAATATGACAGAGCACTTAAAGCTTAACAGCTTTTGACTACTGGAGTTAGAAAGCAGTTAAGGCAAGGGAGTTTTTCAAGTGGCAGGTCTTCATCTATCTGTTGTCAAGAATTCCCAATGCATTAAACTATTTACCAAAGCTCTAGTAACACAGATCATAATTTTTGTTGTAACAGCAAACCCTTCACTTATGAGGCATTCTCGGGCAATTAGAGATCACCCTTTTTACTAATTTATAAATTATTATACATTTTACAAACATAACATACAACATTCATTACAATTATCACATGTTCACTTGAAATGTAAGAACTTGAAGAATCATAACCTTATTTCTCAATCTGAAATAGCAAGAAGACGCAAAATGTTACCTATCCCAAATGCTGAGAAATGCTTGCCTTTAAAATTATGCATCTATGTTGCCACAGCAACAAGTAGTGGATAATGTGAAGTGTGCTTCACCCTTTCATTTCTAAATCCCAATCTTTTTGGTCAAAAGAAAAAGGAGGGCTCATTGCAAACATGCCTACAGAAGGCACATTTCAAAGAATTTTCAGTTACTATTAAATAACCTCTGTCTTTATTCAGTTAATGGGTGATTTCCACATCTCATTCCCACACTGGCTGACTCCAAGTAGTATCTGAACCTTAAAAGTTTACCTAGTAGTTGTAGGAAGACATTGACTCTAAAACTCCTCAATATATTATGCATCGTGCCCAGATGCTGCACCAAAGGCATCATGGAGGGGTGGGCAGGGAAGGGAGAAGGTAGATAATCTCCACGTGGGAAAATCTATGAAATGCTTGAACAGAGACATCCCTCAGAGATGTCACTGAAGATGCCTGGGCTTTTCTGGAAAGTGCATTGACTTTTGGCACTATGGCATTTATTCAGTAGTACCTCATTGTTCTTAAGGAATGGGATACGTAACCTAGATTAAAAAAAAAATTAAAACAAAAATCAGAATTGTCCACTAGAAAATGACGGGTTTCATATAAATGGCAAGATATGGCTTACAGGTAACAGAACATATTTACAGGTTGTAAACATGAGCCTAAATAAGAGCCTGTTACACCATGCCACAAAGGTAGCCAATCAAGTTAGGAAAGCAACTAATTAGCTGTCACTTAGCACTAACAGCATTGGTGTAGAGACTAAGTAGTTAGCCAGATTCTAACTGGTTTTTGATAGGAGTGCAAAGGAGGAAATGTTCCAAGAGCTCCAAACAAGTTCAGAAGTGATGCGATTAGCACCATTAAATTGCAATCTTTTTTCAAAGAAACCCACAACAATCCTACCCAGTTGCAAAGGGTGTAAATTCAGCCTGAACTTTATTGTATATGTACAGGAAGGCTTATAGAATTGTGGTGGAGCATTCCACCTAAGCTGATAAGAAGTTTATTTCTTCCAGAGTTAATAAAGAAGTTTCTCCAAAAGAGATTAGGAGAACATAAATTTAAAAAAAAAAAAATCTGGAGTCTCTCCTCTAACTTCAAGGCTTTCCTCTCACTAGACTAGGAGCCCTCCAAATGACCAAGACAAAACTTTGGAAAGGTGATATTAGGGCTTGAGTTGACCCCATTAGGAATTAATATTTCAGGACTGGCCTCTTCTAAGTGTTATCCCATATACTCCATCCACAGTTCCACATGGAAATGCACCCCCTCCAAGGTTCAATATTCTTAAGGAATGATTCCTCTTCTAAGGAAGAAAAGTGTGAACCAACTGAAAAATGACTGCCTTCGGACAGGCAAGTCTCAGACAAGCCTCTGGATTCCTCGAGTGTGACTTCCAACCACATTTAGTGGGAAATGCTCTATGTCCACCAGAGGCTGTGACTGGCACACAGACCAGGCTGAGATTCCAGGGGAACACTGGATCCACCGTGTGCATGTGAACAATGATTTGGAGAACTCATACATGTTCTCACAAAATAATAAAAGTAATTGCCATAGTATTCCCAATAGAAAGTACTCACTTCCTTGAAATTATAATGTTTTATGTTACTGAAACAAATCCATTATTATGCTTATTGCTATGTGTACAAACATGGGTGCCTTACCTTACAGTTCAGAAAGGAACAAGAAACTTTGGATAAAGTATATACTTTCACATTTCTAAATTACCTTTCAGTTTCTTATTCCAGTACCAACTAGATATAAAATCAATACAAAATATTAGCTGCACGAGAAATACTTATTTCTTATTGTTTCTTGCTTCCTGACATCAAGAAGTCTGGACAAACGGCTGTCACATGTAACACTCCATTTGGGGAGTTCATCTGCAGAGGAGGTTCAACAGGTCTCGAAGTTGTCAGTTCCTGTGCGCGTACCCCGGAATCCCCTTGCCCACCCGCAGAAAGCCGGACGCAGTCAGAGCACCTGGGACTGCCCACGCAAACACCAGCCACCTGCGCCATGCATAGGCAGCAAGCAGCTGCGGTGTACCAGGCTCACTCTGTGCGCACTGCACGGCTCCGGCTCCCTTCTCTCCAGGACTTCTGGGATGGAAATTTTGTAGCCCAGTGCAGGGAACTGCTTCAAGCCCCTATGTCAGATGTTTTTCCTAATCAATTAGGGGAGAGATGGTAGCTGTTCCACTCATATTATTCACTCATGTAAATAAATGGGTTTTGTTCTATTCACCAATAACTGAATGGCAACAACCTTATTTTTCCTATTTCTTCATTTCTTAAGCATATAAATACTGTACTGTATTTGCTCCAGTTCACAAGAATCACTTTTCCCGTTGCCAGTTTCGTCTGTAATGCCTTTAGATTTGCTGTGGTGGGACACAAGCAATACCTTTGTCAAAATAATTTAAGGCAGCTTCTGTTTGCCATAAACTGTAAAGATACTCCATTCTGATTGCTGAGAGATCAAACAAAATAGCAAAATACAATTATTTATTACAGCTTTTGATTACTTTTAAACTGATGCACTCCTTCCTTCATGGTGTTTTTATATTTGATTGTTACAAATTTTAACTTTTTTTTTTTTTTTTTTTTTTTTTTTTTAAATTTTAACAAAATGGATGACAGAAGTCACATATAATTATGTGCAGTTGAAAGCAGTGCTTGGCACTACCCGAATTTTTTGGCGCATAGCTCAAACACTCTAATAAGTTCAAATAAATTTCACAGAACAGATAATTTAGTCGCCAACTCCTGTGTACTTCTGAAAAAGAACTGCAAATTGCTCTTAAATTTGTTTTTCCTGAATTCAATCGCAGCTAAGACACTTGACGCTTGACTCCCATGATCAGCTCAGCCTCAGCACTAGCTCCCAAACCTAATTTGGCAGCAGTGGAAGGTAAGGGAAATCTTACATTTACTAGAATGCTGGTTTTGATTCAAAGAAGTGTCAACTCTTTTACTGTTGGCTTCAAAAATCGCAGGATCGGAACTGATGAACTTCATCTTATCTTTTATAGGACAAGAAATATTTTTTTCAAACTCTAAAATCAAAATTAACAGAAAGAAGAAATCCATACATGAAACACTAAGGAGAAGATCCTTTGCTGACAACTGTACAGTCCAGTTAATATTCTTTGAGTGAGGCATATTTTGAAGTTAACGATTTCCTTTTCCAGTTTCCTCTGAGAAGCTGGAAAGCCCAGACTTGATTGTGATCTCAATTAATCCAGTTTTACATTGATCTAAATTTATTCATTTCAATAGACTGCATGATTTATGCAGATGCAAATGAAAACAAATCCATACCTAATATGACCCTGTATATATTATCTTTTCATTTGGTAATTTATTTTTTATTTTACCTAAAGGAGTATCTGCAAGTATGTATGTATAGCTTTATTATTTCAATGTTTTAAAAAACTGCCCAATATCATCTTCTACAATGCATATATTGACCATTATTAAACTATAATAGTTAAGATTAGAAGATCTATTGCAAGGATTGACAGCCAGTGCAGGAGACAGAGTACCACTTGAAGAGTTTAAAGTAAAATAAGGAAGCAATGCCTCATCTGCATTAAAGCATGTGCAACAATAAAACGCCAAATTTTGAAAAGCCCACAATTTATGGAATGGAATATGTAGTATTGTGTCTTTCCTTTTTTTCCCATGAACGTGGCAAACAAAGAATAAATTATAACTGCAATTCCTGCAAGGATAACAAACTATAGTGATTTGTTTTTAAAAATTATAAATAGAACTTCACTTTAAAAATATGTTTTCATTACAGCCACCATCCCAAAATACTGAAGTTGCAGGAACAGCTCCCTAAGCATCTTACTCGTGTATTCAGATTTGCTGAAGATCAGGTAAATCAACTGTCAAAGCACTCAAATACCATAAGCCACTAAGTGACCACAAGTGACCCTTACAAAAATTTAATTTAGTGATAGGCATTTCAGTTCAGTCTTATGATCCTACTGGTAACAAGACCCTTTAAATATGGACAAAAAGAGCATGTCTGAAAATGTGCTTATCTTCTATCCCCAAAATTCACACATTTAGGATTTTCTCATTTACTTTTTTCTTTATTTTGGAATGCTTGCTATTGACAAAGATTGTACTGTAAGGGTGAAATGCTGATTCACAACTTAATTTTGAAAGACAAGACTTGGAATAGCTACCACTGAAGAAAGAAAAAAAAAAAAAAAAAAAAAAAATCAGAACACTATCCAGAAGGAACCACTTTCTAAAAAATACTCTAGGACCTTTTTGTTCCTACTAGCATAATAACCAATAACTGTTCAAAAAAAATTTATAAGACTGAATGAAAAATTTTGTGGCCAAAATTTGGTGTGATACACTCTTGGCTTGTACATGTCATAGAGCATAGCCAATGCTATTAAATGAGACAGAAATCTTCAGCTGATGCATTGGGAATAGAGTAATATTAATTGTTATAAAGCCTGATTTTTTCCCTCATGGGCAATTCCAAATATCCAGAATTATCTGCTCTTCTTTATAACAAATCTGTCAAAATATCTCCATCTGAGCACATATAATAGTCCATTTACTTTTTAAAGAAATATTTTTATGTATGCTTTATAGAAAAAGAAGATGTAAAACAGTCTAAGCAATAATGTAATTCAACAATCTCTTGTTTTCTGCTCAGGGGCATTTACCACTTTCAGCAGCATCAGGCAAGCCAACAACCCCATATCTTGCTTGCACTGGCTGCAGCATATGCTAATTGTGAACCCCGAAGATCCAGTGTATTAGACAGCATATACTTAATCTAAAACCCTAACTGCATATGTGCTAATTAATTTGGATCTAAAATTATCATATTATTACTTTGGTATTTTGTATAATCATTTTCTGTACAGCACAAAATCCATCGTATTAAAAGTGCACAAGTATAAACGTATTTAACTTAACATCTAAGGACAACTGAAATCAAGTGTTTTCAAACTAAAAATATCTAGGGATACTTTCCTTCTCAGAAAGATAAAAACTGCAACATAATTTTAAGGATTCTTTCTGGAGTTTTTGGATATTGTCATTATTGTTAGCAGTTCTACTAACATTAATTACATCATTACATGATTACCCATGGATAACAACTTGTAATTCCATCTACTTATTCTCTATAGAGGCAGAGGAACACAGTAGATTAGGATGCTGTCAAGATGATAAAATGACATCGAATGCAAATTTGTATTTGTAATACAGCATGCAAGATTTGGAAATGCTACTTAAAACAGAAGCAGCAAACTAGCTTCAGGCACTGAATGTATCCTTCAGGCAGCGAATGTATGAAAAGAATGCTAACACATTAGAATATCTGAAGCAACAACAAAAAAAGATTCTGTCTAAACTTAATTAAGAGAAGAATCTGTCAATAAATCAACTGAAAGATAAGGACATGTATCAATATTAAAACACTCACCAGTTACAACTGGTATATCACCATTTCTCTTGACGCAAAAGCTAACAAGTAACAATATAAAAGGTTAACTCATTAGTCCTTATTTTTAATTTTCCAGAACAAATTCCTAAGTGTTTCAAATACTTTTAATCTAAAAGCCAATTTTCTGCTCATACTTACATTGATGGAAACCTGACTGATACCAGTGGGATTATACCAGTATGGATTAAAAGAGAATCTTGTCCTATTATCTTAATTCTGGTAAGTCGTTAGTTGTTATACATAGTATATGACTATTCAAGACTAAGTCCTCAGGATACAAATACATTACTCTATTAGTGGGCTGTGAGGACATTCATTAGTAACTGTAAAGCAATTTGAAACTGAACAGATCAGATCTATGCTAGACACTATTATGAAAGTACTGCCTACTCATATGATTTTAAAGCCAAACATCACTACTTTCTATTCCTAAGAAAATACAAAAACATTTTTTTTACCAGTTTAGGTACAAAACCTACTTCTATAAACCCAAAGCAATTTAATATTAAAAAGAGCAAGCTGAAATTGAATTAGAACATCCAGGTGTTAATAAAAATTATTTCTGCAGATCCATTATATTAAAAATGTTGAAAGCATTCATCCCTGTATTAACAGGACATAACCCACTGTCTGGAAAATGCTGTAGAAATTGGATGTGTTATCCCGAATTTTTTTTTTTTTTAATTGAAACTAGAGAGAGGTTTTGTTTGTTTGTTAATATTCTTCTTAATACGGCAACTTGATTACTCTTATTTTATGAGAGTCTACAACAGGACTGGACAAATTGTTACTGAAGGCTAAAAGCACCCTACTACTGGCCAGCAGCAGCAGTGGCCAGTGGCAGCAGGCCACCTTTGTAGATATTCAGATTTATAATGCATATATTGCCATATTCACACTTTATTGTACCACAATCAATGTACAGGGGTTGCCCTGTGGATACATGGTAAGAGATGGCCAGGACGGGTTCTCTCTCTAGGGTCTCACTCTCTAGGGAGAAGGTATGGATTGTGTACTGCCACTTCTTCACATCATCTGACTAGGGGTTAGTTACCATCACTGCCATTGCTTCTCTTTTTATAATTTTTATTTACCCTTTATTTTGCCATTTTTAATTGTACTATTATTTTCCAGAAAACAAATCTAGATGTCACACAAGGATAGACTGATTTTTGTGAGGCTGAAATCTGTTATGCTCTAGGTTTCACATTGAAAGAAATTTCAGGGGAGCAAGACCACAATCACCAACTTCTCAGAGGGCCTGACAAGTATTTACAACATTTAAATTTAGCCTAATAAGGCTAATATTTCTACTGATGAAATGCAACATGGTAATGAAGATTCTTCATTTTCAGACCTCTCCAGTTTTCTCCTGGAAGTGCACATCCACTTAGATTTTCACTATACAAGAATCTTCTTTCCTCATTCTATTTCTATGGACCACTTAACACATCCGTGATTACTTTTAGATCACTTGAATACTCATAGACAAAGACAAGGCAAATACTAAGCAGTAGCCTCCTTCCAAGGGTAAGTTAGAAGTGAACACAAATTCAGTTATTTCAAGTCGACATCTTCAGTAGCTGCTCCTGTTCCACTCACCACCACCCCAAAAACAATAGAAGGATACAAAGGAAACTAGTATTACCAGCTTACCGCTAACCTTTGTTAGCAGACCACTGTGTCATGCCAGCTGTGTCTAAATCTGGATTTATCAATTCTTCCGGTTGCTACCTCAAAGAGGAGAAGTAATTGCTCATAGATTTCTTCTAGATTTAGTGATACTAAAAGCTCACCCTTTAGCAGCAATGATTTTGATGAGTTGCCTTTCTACAACTGAGCCCCAGCACCAGCATACCACCTTCTAGAGCTTTTTACAAACAAGTCAAAATAAACACTTTATTTTCCAAAACATATTTGTTAAAATCCCAGTCTAACCCAGTATTTTAACATTTTGGAAAGTTTATGGTGACAAATGTAGGAAAACAATGTTGTTACAGTCATTCCTGCAATTAAATATGACTTATAGTATAATCGTTTCAACTTTTTCTTTTTTTAAAAAAAGTTTTCCTCCACTAAAAGCCAAAAGTAGCATTCTTAAGTCAAGGAACGGTATCTAATTTCCTGGCTAATCCATTATCCACTTTAACAATTGCTAAGGTCTGAACAAAAGATAGCAGTGTTAAAAAATGAGAGCTAGAAACACATCAAAACAGAGATCTTGGACTGTTTTGGAAACAGGTTTTAAAAAGAAAACAACTCTACAGATCTGTAGGCGGCACACTCAGAAGATATTAATGTAGGAAGCTGTAAAAATCCTTTTAACCCTGACCTTACCAGAGATCACACACATAGCAAACTCCAGGTGTTATAACATTAAGCTAACCTCCCCCACAAAAAACCCCCAACAACAACCAACCTGCAACACTGATACAGAAGTCTAAGCTTATTCCTCAAATGCTTTAGACCCTTTAAAACACAAACAAAAAACCCCACAAAAAACAACCCCAAACACAAAAGCCCTCTTAAATTGTTACTAAACTGTCAGTCCACACCACTGCCAGTTGTACATACCAAGTTTAGGATTAGCAGATTGCATTCCTGTACACTGAGAAAGAACTAAAACAGAGAAAAGAAAATTCAGAGAGAATTCTACAGCATAGCAATGAATTCTGACAACTGGCAGTGTGCAATGATGGATCTCACTTACAGAGTATTAATAACTTCTATCAAGTATGTAGAAATCAACTGATTTATGGAATTCAGAGTTTAATTCTGCACATGAAATTTCTATTAAGAGAAAAATCCAGTGTTTTGGTAAGACCTTAAAAATACCTTAAAATAAGGAAGCCATTATAACTACAGTACACATATGTGTGAGCATTTAATAGTAATTCAATATTTTATTTTGTAATTTAAATACACCTCAAGATGTACCTTCTTTATTGTAATACATAGCTATTGTACAACAAACTCTTTATGGCAGGAGAATACTTTTTGCTCACTTACAAGCATGTCACCAAAAGATGACATTCCCTTAGCTGATTTCCCCAGTAAAAATTCTACTTTTCTGTCTGGGAGAGTATATCACCCAAAAACTTTCTGTAGCTACTTGGAAAGCAATCACAAATTGTTCCCCCTTGAACAACCTATTATTCCAAGACAAGGTCTCCTTGAACCGTAATAACGAAACTAATATACTCGGAAGAAAACCAAGCTATTGTTACTAGTACATGGGTAAAATTTGTTCAGTCACAATAAATTGTTCCCGGGTATACATATAAAACCTTGCTGCTTCCATCTGAATACATAAAATCATTCTCTTCAGCATACCCCTAGAAATTTAAATGAAAGGTGAACGTTGATAAATTACAAAGCAATTTTCTATTTGTATATTTTGTACCGAACTCCAGTGAAAGCCTAAAATTTGGTTCAGAAAAGATGGCAGATAATAAACCACTTCAACATTTACTTCACTATACCGTGTCACACCAAAAAGCTTACTCAAAATTAGCTAAAATAATATTCACCTAAACCAAGCAATAAATACTATATATGCAACCAGTATTATCTCTACTATTTATTGTGTTCTGAAGACAATGTCTACCACAAGGCTCAGTAAAGATCAAATTGCACCTTGTATTTGGAAAACAAAAAGACTTCTTCCAAATGTGCAGTCTGAGATCTGGATCACTCAGTGACACCTTCTACATGCACACGAACAGGAGCTCCAGTTAACTGCAGTCTTCCACACAAATTATAGGGTGTTACATCATATTGTGAGGAAAAAAAAAAAATTCTATCTACAAGTCCAATTTTTTCAGATCATCACAGCTGCACTCAAGAAGGCACCCACTTTTTTTTCAGACACTGCTTAAAGTAACAGATGCATCATGGAGAGAAAAGCAGGTTACAAAATTTTCAGAACAACCAAAATAAGTGGATTAGTTTCTGTTCCATAGTCAGGCCTCGAATAGAGCCAAACAAGAAAACTTAAGAACTCCAACTACCCATAACTATCTGACTCAACATACAGAGAACAGAAAAAAATGAACACAAGACTATTAACAGCAAATGGAGCAGCAGAAGGGGTTTGAACACGTAACTCAGTGTTTCTCTCAAAATTCTCAAACTATTTCAGTGAGTAATTCTTCATGAGGTTACTATAATCATGTTAGATGTCAAAATGGCTGGCAGAAACAAGTCAGATTTTTCTTTATAAGCAAACTTCAATAAAGCTCTCATTTCACCTTATTTAACTGCACAAATAAAATATGCTCCTTTTACATCTCACAGAATCATTAACGAAATTTTGCTTTTTTGTCATGCTGTACATTTACCATAATCATACAGCAAGTATCCGAAAATTAACTGATCTTCTAATAGCTCTGCCTTGGCAAATCAATAAGTTTCTGCACAGTACAAAGTAAACTAGTACATCAGTCAAACGCTTTTTTCCTTTGAGTCTAATGATCACATTTCAGTAACCAACGAACCAAACACAGCTCAATTAATTCCTTTGCTGCATTAAGAAGTTGTTACTCTCTTGCCATTCAGG
>WAAD01006175.1:1468-12227 GCA_013389945.1 Fregata magnificens
AATGTGGATATGAAACAATCAGTTCTCACTAAATCCTAAGCACCCTCCTCTCAGCAACGCTGGAGCACACTTTACACACTGCATCTTACAAAGCTGGTGGTCCAGGTTGAAGACCATGAAGCACACTGGTGAAGGCTGCGACTGACCGGACATTATCCACCGCAAACACAAAGCCCATTTGCCTAATGGCCAATTCACAGCTATTGAAAAAACCATGCAAACTGTAATAATTACCTTAAAAATCTCAACCTTTTTCTTTCCAAATGAAAACCAGAGTTGCTGTTACAAATATAACATATTGCATAATGCATATATAAATCTAACCAGTTCAAATACAAGACAGTATTGGATCTGAGTGGATCCTTGATTTTAGGAGAAATAAGATCTGTGTTCAAAAATTAAATTCTGTGAGTCACCTCACAACCCTTTTTTCAGTTCCTCTCCCTTACAGTCTACTGCTTTTCAGACATGCGCTAGTGCAATTCCACTTGAGAAGCTCTACCCAGGAAAAGGCAGATTCACTGAGGCTCTCATGAGGCTGTAAAATTAATCGTGTCCTAAAATGTGGTCCACAAATAAGACAGACTTTCCAGATCCTAATTAGTAAATAATATCCTCACTGTGTATTTCGGCCACTATAGAGTCTACTCTTTAAACATATAAATAAATAAATCACTGTTTTAACCAGAAAATAGAGAGAACTACGTATTGTGATACAACATCTTCGTACTTGAACACATAGATGACAGCCACCAAAACAGGATCTAGAGATAAGCAAGTACAACAAAAAGGTTTTAAAAGTCAAAATTAGATTTACAAGGTGAAGTGTTGGCCTTTCTTGCCAAGGTACGTTCACACACAAAACAAACGTAAAATGAAGTTTGAGATAAGACACAAGCAAAATCAAGTTGAGGAAAAATATGGGAGGGAGTGTAAGGAAGCAACAGAGGTACAATGAGAGCAGAATGGAATATTCAGAGGTATGTAATAAGATGTTTTCTCTTAGGAACTTTCAATGAAAGATGACAGATTTTAGCTGTGTTTAAAATAGCTTCAATCAACAAAATTGTAGCAAAGACATGTAATTAAATATCCACCAAAGCACAGACCATAATTCTGGGAACAAAATTATGAGTTTCAAAAACACAAGAAGATGCTGCAAACTTAATGAGGCTAAGAAAAAAATAAATGAAGAAAAATATATTGTATGACAAAATATTACTTTCAGCAGAACAAGGAAAAAAAAATTCAAAAGGACTGCCTGAGGAGAGGCGGGATACATGTACTCAGTTTTTAAAACAGCATCAGTTTGAACTGAGGCATTAAAAAAAAATAGAGAATAAGGTGTAGCTATCCGCACAAGTTTATAGTTCAGGGAAGAAAAGGGAAGGGGGAGATGGATCCAGAGTTATGAAGACAACTGTAGTAACTGAACACACAGGACTCAGATCAGACAGATGAGAAAGATGGAGTTCAAGAATAAGAAAAAAGGGGGAAAAAAGTTACAAGAGGAAGTAAACAATCTCAGTAAATATTAAGTAACCAGCCTCTAACCTAGATTACAGCAACATTAAAATGCGAATACTTGTAACTGCAGACAATGTTGCTATTCAGAACATCTGCTCCAGGTATTGTGCTCATTCTATGCACCTCAAATGCCACATGAAATACTGAGAGCTACACAGTATTCAATTATCATGAATTCTCTGGAAGGTATTACACCTTTTTCAACAAATCTCAGTACTTTGTCATACTGGCATCCAACTTTTACTTACTATTTCTGTGTACTACTCTTTGGTATTAACTCATTTCCCTTTTAAACACCTTTCACCAAAAGGACTAGAGATACACAAAAGACAAGGTGAATTACCCCTTAAAGATGATTACTTTCAACAAACCAGCCCTGTATTATTCCTAGAGTGTTGGGGATGAATAGATCCCCATAGACAGAAAACTGTCTTTCAATTCTGCAATGTAGTAAGTAAGTATCAACAGTCTTGTCTTTGGACAGAAAATAAAAAACTACTTTAGATAAACACTAATATATGCCAGTATTTTCTTAGTCTGGAAAGATAATGTAACTAACAAGACAAGCGGTCACGGACACTGCCTGGGGGAGAAAAAAGGGGATCAGCTAAAGGTGTTGTCAGGAACTTGTGACCAACTCTGCCAATACAGCTATAAAACAGAAGAACCAGAATAAATGGTACAGCCAGTTTTGCTGCTACAGTTAAAGCCAGAAACTTAGTGCCCATCTGAGAATAAGAGAATCATGGACTGCTGTACTAATGGAAGCCTGCATCTGACACCCTGAAACCAGGCAGCAATTCTGTTAGTGATTTAAAAGTCTCTGATAGGTAGGAGCTAACTCTCTTGATATTCTCGACACTGCTCCCACTATATGCAATAGAATAGAATATTTTATGTCAGAAAGGGCCTCTGGAAATCATATGGTCCAACCTCTGCTCAAAGCAATACCAACCAAGATCTTGTTGCTCAGTGCCTTGCCTGGCCGAGTTTTGAATACTCCAAGGATGAAGATTACACAACCTAATATCTAATTGGAATTTCCCATGTTGCAACCCCTACCCATTGCTTCCCATCTCAGAGGAGCCTGGCTCCACCTTTATACTCTCCCACTGGTCAGGTGAAGACAGCATTAAGCTGCCTTAGCCCTAGCCTTCTCTACTTAAGGCTGAACAATACATTTCTCCCAGCTTCCCGTTGTATATCAGGTGCTCCAGGCCCTGACCACCCTCTGCTCAACTCACTCCAATATGTCACATCTTACTTGTACCAGCGAGCTCAAAGCTTGACATTCTCAACAAAGGCCCCACAAACTAACCAGGTGAAAGACAAACTCATTTAATCTCTTTACAGCTCAGTTCCCTACAGAGCAGTAGAAAGTTAAACCAGAGTTAGCTATCTTTACTCACAATAAAACCTCTCCTCAAGACCTAGGACCAAAAAGGGCAGCATTATGGACATAATCAAAAATACAATACAAAGTATTCATTATTAGAAACAAGAACTCAGTCTAGACCGCTGGAACAAAACTAACAGAATGAAACACACCCTAACTGTGCCTTCTATGTACACATACACAGAATTCCATTTATACTGCTATATATAATGCAATTTTGCTGCGCAACCATAAGCACAGTCTTCTAATGGCAGTTTTCATAAAGTGAAAATAGTTTCGAAATTTTATCAGGTGTACTTCATTCAATATTTAGCGCATGTACCAAACAGCTGGAGAGAGCTGCAAATGAAGCTCAAATATGTATACCTGTCTCGCTTCAGGTAAAAGATCCAACATCTATACTTCTGTTGTCAAGATCCCTGTAAAGCAGTGTATTCATCTTACAACCAATACAGGAAAACTATCAGGAAAAATGCTAAATGGGGGAAAAGTAATATAGTCAATCCACTCTTAGGTCAGGTTCACGAGCCTTCAGAAACTCCTCATGGTTAAGAACAAGATGTGGAATAAGCTGTTCAGGAACTTCTTATAGACTATTATAACCTATAGTATAGCTTACCAAAACCTATGGCTGATGAGTAAAGAAAAAAATTATTATTAGAAGTATAATGAATAAAATAACAGCCAAACAGCATTACAGGCCCATGACTAAGACTGATTTGTAAATGATACAATAAAGCCCTTAAAAATAAGCAAATGCTTATTCAGACAGCTAAAGCAGCACTTAGTCTGTTAGCAATTTAAGAAGAGGTTAAACAACATCCACTGAAGAATTCATACTTTTTTAAATCAGTAGAGTTAGACAACATGCAAGCACATGTTCCAAAAGTTTTGCTCATAAAATATTTTTCTACGGTGTTTCCATAAAATCCTAGAATACTTGCAGAGTTAGTATCAGGAAAATATTTAAAAAGGACAAGCAGGATGATCCACACAATTATAAAGCAGTTACTCTGATATCAGTTTGAGGGACCACAAAAGAAAAGTTGAATTTGATTAACAGCTAAAAAAAAAGAAAAATATTTAACATCACTAAAAAGACTGCAAGTACAACTGAAAAAAAATTACTTCATGGACACAATATGTTCTGACTTGGCACAACATGGTATTGTTACAACAGCACTCTATATCGGTAAGGTACGCATTAAATGGTCAAGGGCTGCCTGCCTGAGAAATGAAGTAGCAGCATTATCAGCTAAAAGGAAACTGCAAAGACCCATTCCAGAAGCAATACTTCAATGCTTTTATTATCCTTGATCTAGAATGACATTGACAGTCTATCTCAAGCTAAGAACACCACTTGCTGCTTCTCCATTACTACAGAAATAAATTAGACAAATCTGAGATGATCTGACCTTGATAAAACCTGTTATTTACTACTGTCTTCTAAATACTTAAAAGACCAGCTATGTTTTCACATATTTTTCTGTGAACTCAAAATAAGCTGATTTACAGCTAATTTCAACCAATTAGCCTATAAAAAGAAAAAAAACACCCAAATTAATTGATGTGCAAGTAGATTCTCACCCAGGAAATGATTACTAAACAGCTTTAATCTCTGCTCTTGCTTTTATTTCAAAAAGATGAGAACATAAAACATTGAAATGAGAAAGTGTCACTGTAGAAACACCGAAGTGAAATATTTCCACATCTGACCTATATGAAACATCTGATCACTCTTGAGTCCTTAATTTCAATTTTATGAACTGCATTTCAACACTATGTCTTCTTATTGCTCTTTACTGGGAATTGTAATATATGTCTCTCTCCTTTTGTATGGAAAACCCTCAATTCTCAACATACACCTAGTCACCTGATCTCCATGATGTACCCGCACAGAGGGAAAACATTTCTTCCAGAAAACTCAATTACTAGGAGGAAGCAGCAGTTAAAACTACAGGTATCATACATGAATGTGAAAATACAGAAGTAATTTTTTTTCTAATTCACTGAAAATGGATCCTACTGGTCAGCTCCAAGACGACAATACTGACACAGTCTAAATTACATCAGGAAAGACAGACACAAAACAATCAAATATAAATGTTATGGGTCCGATCTCAGCTAGAAAAAGCCTGGGTTTCAGTTATCTATTAGCAGAGAAACAAAGATAAACTACCATCTCTGCAGAAGGTTTCAAGAGATGACAAAAGACAAAATCTTGGCTTTCTTCTTAAAGACAAAAAGCTTAAAAAAATTATGCAGCATGGCAAACTAGGTTAACATGAACCTAAAGAGACATGACTACAAGAACAGAAGACAGAATTCCTCACAGGAGATCATTTAACATCGTATGTTAAAAAATTAAAAAAAAGTGTCATGGTTTAACCCCAGATGGCAACTAAGCACCACACAGCCACTCGCTCACTCCCCCACAGTGGGATGGAGGAGAGAATCAGATGAGTAAAAGTGAGAAAACTCATGGGTTGAGATAAAGACAGTTTAATAAGTAAAGCAAAAGCCGCGCACAAAAGCAAAGCAAAACGAGGAATTCATTCACTACTTCCTATCGGCCGGCAGCTGTTCAGCCATCTCCAGGAAAGCAGGGCTCTATCACGCGTAACAGTTACTTGGGAAGGCAAACGCCATCACTCCAAACGTCCCCCCTTCTTTCTTCTTCCCCCAGCTTTATATGCTGAGCATGATGTCATACGGTGTGCAATATCCCTGTGGTCAGTTGGGGTCAGCTGTCCCAGCTGTGTCCCCTCCCAACTTCTTGCGCACGCACAGCCTAGTGGCCGGTGGGGTGGTGTGAGAAGCAGAAAAGGCCTTCACTCTGTGTAAGCACTGCTCACCAGTTAACTAAAACATCCCTGTGTTATCCACACTGTTTCCAGCACAAATCCAAAACACAGCCCCATGCTAGCTACTGTGAAGAAAATTAACTCTACCCCAGCCAAAACCAGCACACAGGTCTTCTACGGTTTGGTTTTGTGGGTTTTGGGGTGGGTTTTTTTTGTTGTTGTTTTGGGGTTTTTTATTTTGTTTGGTTTTTTTCTTCTCCAAACAAAAGAAAAATAAGAACACTAAATCATCCGTCAAAGAAAAGGCTGACGAAAACTTTTGATAATTCAGGAATTAAACTAATCAAAGAAGAAACAGCAGTTTAGATGAAGCAGTAAAACTAGAACTATTTTTTTTCCACAGCAACACTTAATCCTATACAGCTGATGCTAATCGGTCAGCTATATGAACCACATTATATATGTTCTGCAAATTAATTCTCACTTAAATTTCATGCTTACAAGAGTAGGATGTTAAAACTACAGCTGAGTATCTTAACTATTCTGTTTAAATTTACCCACCAAACATCTCACTAGTTTGAAGTATGCAGCAGTTACTTAGAATTTGGATTTATAACATTAAGGTTCTATGCATTAGTTACATTAAACCCCCCCAAATTCTTACACTATTATTTAATGAAATATGATGAACCAGCAATTTACTGAAAATCTAAAACAACAGGAAACCTTCATTCTAGGTACATTATTATCATCAACAGGTGTATTGCATAAAAACTATGCCAGATAGTAAAAATTTTTAGATCCCCAGTCTAACTGAACAGCGAGTTCTTACATTCCTTGTACATACTTTTTGACAAAATAAGTAATTTTCCTCCTTTGTGAGGGACCAGGAGAAATTCAATACCTGCAACATTTATTTCACATCATCCTTTTATTGTTTTTACATATAAATATTGTAGTGTAAAAGTAACTTCTGTCTGAGATATACATATGACCGTGGCTGTCATATTCTCATGAAATACTTATACCATGAAACAAAAACGTGTAATTCCATTACAGAATTCAGTACTTCTATTGTGTTTTCACCTACCATGTCATTGTACTTACCTTGGAATACAGCTTTATAGATTAAGCAGTTTACAAGAAATGTTTGATACAGTGCCAAGTTACAAAGCATTCCTTTCTTGTTATGTGTCCTTTGCAAACTGCAAGCCTATTATCGATCAACATGCTTTGCATATCAAAAATACTCACCATCCACCAATAATTTATTAAAAAGGTAACACAAAAAAATGCTGCACCATTTAAAAATAGTATGAATTCCCATCTATTTAAATACAAATTTCAGTTAGAGAACTTCAATATCAATTAACTATTGCTAAAAAAAATGCATTTCCTTTAGAAACTGAAGACATAAAGTACCAAAAGATATCATAACATCAACTTTCAATAATCAGCTCTTTTCTGTCATACCTTAGCACACTGTGTGAATATTACATAAAGCCTCAATAAATTTTATCAATTTATTATGACTTAAAGTAATATCGAGTAAATAAAATTAGTCTTTCTAAAACCTTTTTATCTTCCTCCCACTTGAAATATGCTTTCATGTTTAAATATAAAAACTTTGGGATAATTGAAGTATTACTGACCATTTACAGTGATTTCCATGATTCTTTCGAGACATGGAAAAAGATAACCATGAAAACTAAAATACAGTAACATAATTGGTATAAATAACAGAAAGTGAGGGAAGACAATATAGTTGCAGAGCTTCTTTTTTTTATATATACACATAATTCAATATATTAACAGTTCATGCACTACTGAAGCACTTTAAATTATTTTTCAAATAATTAAAACAATTACTAAAATGTGAAACTGCACACTTCAACTTTTATAGTTAATAGCATCTCTTATGAAAATGTTATTGCAGAAATACATTAAATTGTACAAATTTAGATTTGCACAATACGTGTAGAAAACCACAGAAGCATACTTCATTATATACCTGGATTTTCAACTTTCATGGTATTCAGACTTTAAAGACGAAGTAACTTTTAGGGCTTATTCAAAAATTGTCTATAAGTAAAAAAAATTATGCTGGCTTTGGAATTTTCAAAATTCTGATGGCTATTACACCAAATTAGTAATAGAAAACCACGAAAATTCTTTTAGCTATGTACTCACGTTCTTGACAAAACTTCCTATCCAGGATTCACTCATTCAGTGTATAAGGAAATCAAATGTAGTTAGACCTGAAGATAGATTATTTCAGCTAGCAGGTTTGTAATAATGCTCATCTGTATAAAATTCTACAAGCTTGAAAATAATAAAAACTGTTGCACTGAACTACTAAAACAACACTGAAGACAAATATGTTTTATTAATACAGCAAGCTGTTAGAAAGCAAGCAAAGTGAAAACTTACAAACTCATCATTTTTTAAGAGAAAAAGGGCAGTAAATTAGTCAATCTCCATGCGGGCTCATTCTTTGTTATGTGCTAAACAGATCACATCGGCTGTGCCAAAATTAGGAATGCAACATAGTTTTACAGAATTATATCCACTATTTATATTGAATTGATGCATCTCAACTGTGGACTGGGACTTGACTGCCTAATGCTTTAATACTTCATTTTTATTGTAAATGAAAGGAATTGACTTAGAAAGACATAGCTGTGAAATTTTGAGGTTTTAGTGATAATACCTAGGTTTTTTTAGTCAGCACAGTTTAGCCAACACCATCATAGTTTATATGCTACCACTGAGAACAAACAAATAAAAAAATAATTCAGGTTGCACAGTTTAAGGCTAGTGAATACTGTATTGGCAGAATGTCGCTTCAGCTGTCAGATGAGCTTCTGAGACAAAAAAACCCAAACACCACAACTGAAACCAGAAAACACATGCCAAAATTTTGCCAACTGGCAATACATGCCTAGTAGAACAAAAGGACAATCCAGGATGTAATTGTTCTCAAAAAAATCTCCTAAAAGATGAGACAACTAAAGGACAATCATTAAAATTGGTTATTACATAAATAACCTCTTCTTCTGGGGCTTTAATTCTCTTTTAAAAGATACCTAATATGACCTCTTCTTTAAAAAAAACTGCTCAACAGTTACTTGATATATGACAACACCATTGTCTTAGGTTTATGAAGGAAGACTCTTCTGTAAGTCACGCTATATTAAATATTTTACTAAAATCAAAGTTACTACAACTGTAACAAATATAGGTTAAAAAAAACATTTAACGTACAAATTTATTTACATGCCAGTCCATTAAAGGAACAACCTCCAGAAGAAAATGGTCTTGAAATAGGCCTATTTAAAACACAGAAGATTCACTACTTTATTGGAGGCGATGATGTGTTTTAGAAGGGCGAGTAACAGATTTTTATTAACTGACTGCAACTGTGTTATCGGCTACTGGAAATACTGAAAGAATTCCATGAGTCTGTATTGCCTCCCCACCTATGTCTTCGATGCAGAGGTGGCCTTTGAGTGTTTTTGTGGGGAGGTACCACTGAATTCATGACAATAGGTATGGATATTTGATATTCATATCGTTCCAACATCTGAGCAATCTTCTCACGAGTGACCCCATGTTTATTCCTCCTACAAAAATAAAAATTTAAATAAATTGTCTGGTATGTTTATATGTTTACAGTCTTTAAGAAATAGAAAAAAACTCTCTAGTTTCCTGATTTTTCTTCTTGCTTTTCATATTTGAAATTTCACTTTTATTACACTGTATCCTTGTTCTCTCAGTATCCAACTTGTGTTAATTTTATTTTTTAACAATTTTTATTTATAATATATATATTTATAAACAATTATTTTAACAATTTAACATATATTAAATAACAGAAAACAATACAGTCATTCTTCTTCATACAGGAATGTGATGTTCTTCACCAGGACTATGTACCTAAATAACCCTAGAAGGACTTTGCTTTCTATTTTTTCATCAGATTTTACATGGTATACTAGCTAATGAGGAGAGGGATGAATAATATTATAGACTACTACTTATGAAAGCAATGTTCAAACTAGCATAAAAAAATGAAACTATATGGTTTCAAGACTTAATGACAGAATATTTTCTCATCAATAAATCTCTATATAAAATCAGGAGCACTTTTAGTTTTGAACCAGAACAGCATGCTCATGATACCTTTATCTACTAGCTATTACTGATACTTGCTGTAAATTTAGAAATGTACCAAAACACATATAAGGGAAGAGAGGCCAAAAGTGCTGCCCTATTCTTGCAGTATTTAGTGAGTGAACAGCTACTTTCAGTGAGAACTTGGCCTATCAAGAGCCTGAGACATTAGACATTACATTAGAATGTATCTATCTCCTTAGTATCTATGGAATAGGATCTTAAAATCCATCTTAGCAGAAAATTTCCATCTCTGCCAAAAAGAAAACCACGAGGCTCATGCACAAACCGAATGTCAGAGAATTGCCAGGACTGTGACAGAACTGAATCTAAAGGAACAGATATAAAACATAAACAAAATGTTTCGATACTGTAGATAAGCATTTATCATAACCCAATATATTCTTATCACCAAGAAACCTTGCCCAAGCTGAATTATCTCCAAGTCATACCAATAGGGAATATATGCCTGCATCTTTGTGCTTTCTGCCAGGGACAGAAGAGGCATGGGCCTCCTTACCAACTTGCTCAGTTCTATAGAGGAGCAATCAATACTGGGAACAAACAGACTATACTGGAAAGAGGACACTCTATACAGAAATATTATAAATGACTGACTTCCTCCTCACCCCCCGAGTTTGTGCCTATTATTGCAACAAAGAAGTACGTATCAAAGTGATGAGGGTTTAAAGCATACTGCAGGTAGCACACTAGTTTCACATTCAGAATGGAAGAATTAGTAATCTCAGAAGTATTCAGAATTACACTGGCTCCTTAAGGTGTATTTTAGCAGCTTGCTTTCTGGGAAGAAAAGGCTTAAGTAGAGTATTGCTGTCATAGACACTCTTCCCTGAGACAA
>WAAD01006177.1:0-54167 GCA_013389945.1 Fregata magnificens
GGCACGGAGCGCGGCGGGGGTACCCCCCACGACAAGCCCCTGACCTCGCCCTCCTGGGGCAAGGGTGGCGAGCTGCTGCTGGGGGAGCAGCCTGACCTGATGTCCTCCCTGGACAGCGGCATCCAGAGTGTGACCAAGTCAGATGGCAGCTCCCCGCACGTGGACTTCCCTGACGAGGTCAGCACCAGCTACGGCAATGAGGACGAGGTGTCCTCCAGCTCCGACAACGCCGCCTCCAAGCCCACCCGCAGCCCGCTGCTGGGCAGCTCGCCCAAGCTGCCCCGCGGGGAGCACGCACTTCTCAATGGACAGAAGCCCCTGGCCCTCGGCCTCCTCAGTACATCTACCTCGACCCCCGACAGCTACGGGCTCAGCACCACGGCGGGCGCCCACCCCGGCACGCCGGGCATGGAGCAGGTGCGGACCCCCACGAGCACCTCGGCCCAGGACGAGATCCACCCCCTGGAGATCCTGCAGGCGCAGATCCAGCTCCAGCGGCAGCAGTTCAGCATCTCGGAAGACCAGCCCTTGGGGCTGAAGAGCAAGAAGGGGGAGTGCGCGGGGCAGAACGGGGACAGCGACCTGGGCAGCTGCTGCTCGGAGGGCGTCAAGGGCGCCATGAGCACCATCGACCTGGACTCCCTGATGGCGGAGCACAACTCCACCTGGTACCTGCCCGGTGAGAAGGCCCTGATGGAGGGGCAGGAGGAGGACAAGCCCATGGCGCCCTGGGAGAAGCCCAAGCCCACGAACCCCAGCAAAGAAGGTATCAGTTGTCCCGCGCGGGTGCCGGCCCACAGGGGGACGGTGGGCTGCTCGGAGACGGGGAGGTGGCGGGTCTCCAACCCTGGGACGCCGGGCGCACGCCGGCCCCAGACTCGCTCCACCCCTGGNGGCCTGGGGTTCTGCGGAGGGGGGGGCCGCAGGCGTGGGGTGCTGAGGAGGGGACTCCGCGCAGAGCCCCGCCGGGCACGGCGTGCCTAAGAGGGGGCTCCCCGCAGAGCCCTGCCGGGCATGGGGTGCTGAAGAGGGGGCTACCGCAGAGCCCTGCGCCGGCTGAGCCTTCCAGCCATTTTCCCCAAACTGTTACAGAGACCTTCCTAAACCGTGAAAACAGAAATTTTAGTGGTGCTGTCCCTGCGATTCCAGGTATTTCCCTGCTTGCATTAAGAGCCTACTAGCAGAGCGATACTGAACTGAAAGGCTCTTAACGTTTTTTTTTTTTTTTCCTTTAATAGAAAGGCAATTTAAAATAAGGCTCTGGGTCTGCTGGTATAAAACTTGCTTAGTTGACAGATGTTTAATTTCGACATTAGTTGTCATTTTTGATCCTTCCCCGTGTCCAGAGGGCATCATAATTCCCCAAGCTCAGGAAAAAAATATTTTAATGGAAAGCCCTCTATTATAAAAGCTGTTTAAGATAAAGATGATTATAGATTCAATTGGTTTCTATTTTGTCTTATCAAAGCCATATTTTCCAAGCCACCTGACTGTGTGTGTGAATATTACAATAGATGCACGTGCATGTACCTGCTGTATGAATGCACGCGGGCAATTTTTTCATGTGCTATAAGTACACGTGCATAATTTACGCGATATGAACTCATTATTCCTGCCTAGGAAAGTTGATATTTTGGTACTGCTAGGGTAGTTTGAAATTGTTTCCATTACATCTGGTTGTACAGACTGACTTTTTACAGTCCTCCGTGTTTAGTAATTTCGCTAAGAAAGGTGTTGGGGAAATCAAAAGGGAACTGGTTTGAAAACTGGGCAATTTCCTACCCCCAGTTCTGGTTGGCTTTCCAGCTTTGGCTTTCTGAAGCGTGAATCCTAGCCCCCACGGTTTGTCTCTTTGTTCATGTTTAATGCCCGGCGCAGGAGACTCTCATTTCAAGCGGGAGTGTTTAGCATGCACAGCAGACTCTAGGAAGCCCATCAGCATTCTCCATGCTTCACCCAGGCAAGGACATAAATTGGTTTGTTTGGGGCCCTTCTTTTCCATTTTTAAATGGAGTTGCACACAGCATCCTTCCTGGCCCCTTCTCTTTTATTGTTTCTTGTACACAACATCTAGATCTGACTGGATCAATAGCTAGTTAGCACAAATCACAGTTCCTGTCACTTCTACCTTGGCAGACTCGAACACATATATACGTTCTCTCACAACACACATACACACACACGCACATGCACCCCCCGTTATGTGTGCACTCACACGTACACGCATACAGATACGCATCTCTACACCCCGTGCTGTATTTAGAAATAGATTTTAAAAGAGTAACTTATTCCATAGATCTTAATTTCATGGATTAAAAAAAAAATCCTGAGCAGTGATTTAATCCTGAACAGTGCATTTATTAAAAGTGTAATTTGCCTTAAAATTATGTATATTTTGTGTATATGTGTCATATGGAGCGGTGCTTTCTTTAACGTCTTTAACAGTACTCTTACGTGCACTTTGATCACCGCTGTTCTTGGTAACATCTAGTGAAATAAGTAATTGCTTTCTGGTCGCGATAACCACAATGTTGCTGTTAAAACAGTTCATCACTTGGAAGGAAAACCATTTAACCACTGTTCCTATATAAGGATATGTTTTAGTATTTCAGAGGCTTAACATAAAATAGCAAACCAGTCTTACAACAATGCACAGAGGCACTCATTTTGTTTCACACTTTAGTCCCTTGACGGATTTGAATGGGCTGGTTCTTCAGATGAGGAAATTCATATAGACCAGCGGAGAATTTACTTTAACTGTTGTTGGAAGTGATAAAGATACAATAGGTGAGACGAAACAGGCTGTTCTCCTCGGTTAGTAGAAATAATTTAACTTCACATTGCCATACCCCTGAGTGTTTGAAACTGTGTTTAAGAAAAGGCTTTATTTATCCAGCGATGGAGATTTTAAACCTTTTTAGTCGACTAGGATTTGCATCCGTGGTATTTGTTCCAGCAGTTCCCTGGTGTACGCATGCAGGGTGAATGTGCAGGCTTCAGGCAGCACTCCTCCAAATTTCAAGCAGTTCCTAAATGTGCTTAATACTGTGCTGGGGAAGTGTTCACCGTTTCGTAGTAATGCGGAATATTATTAAGAGCGAGACTAGTCGTTAGACCCAAGTTCCCTCACCAACACATAGGCGTTGTTGGTGGGCTTCTTAATTACACCTGCCGTGATGGGAGGGAAAGCATTCGGTGATTTATTCCTATTGTGGTGTGGCCGCAATCTGCACCGGCTGCTCCGCCGGCTCTGGGCAGGGCGGAGGAAGGGATGGCGGGTGTCAGTGGGCACGTTCCCCCTCGGCGGAGCGCTGGGTTCGGCGTCCGCCTTCCCGCTGCTCTCCTCCCGCGGCGCAGAGCGAGCGTGCCAGGGAGCGGAGGCTCCGGCTTTGCTGCCGGCTGTGGAGGGGCAGCTTTGGAACGGCCGGGCTCCCTGAAACGCAGCAGAATCGGGAGCTGTTCAAATACTCCGTTAATGCCTGGATTACTGGGGGAAACAACTTGTTTGAGTTGTTTTAACAGCTGGTCAGATTCCTTATAGCTCATCTCTTTTTGCTCATAATGGCATTAAAATGATTTGTTGATATCTAGCAATCTGTGTGAGCTGTGAGCTTTAAAGGTAGGTGGGAGCAGATAACGTTATTTCAGACACCTGTGCTGTAGGTGCCCGTGTAACATGTACACACCTACATCATTTAGTGATAGCCTTTAGCAAGTTCTGTGCATGTGTTCACATCTTGTTTCTGCATTTAACATTATTAATGCTGGCTGGACATCTCTGCTGAAATGCGATTTTCTGTGAGGAGTTTTCTCTGATACATCGTTTCTTGTACTAACATGTTTTATGTGAAGTGGCTGATAGTTTGGTTGTTTTCTCCCAAAATGCTTTCTAGAATTTCATGTTTTCCTCTGCCATGCAGCTAGAGCTGGGAGTGAGATATTATAATCCTGAGTCTAGAGGGGTCGTGTTGACTTCCAACACCGCAGCTCTAGCTAACAAAGAATAACCTGATCAAATTCACTTAAAAACCTGGGGCCAGTTTAATGGGGTTTTGCTTTGCCTGCTTTGACTGAACTACAACAATTTGCCCTTCAGTGAAATGTTGATTAGTATTCTCTAGAAACCCAGTAATTAAGTTCTGGTCGGCTTCTGTTTTTAGTTTTTAATTGAAATTTTGAAGGTCCCATACTGCAGATGTCAGGTGAAGACATCAGTACGTAACCTAGAACCACGCAGGTGTTGACTGGAAAAAATGAGAATATATTCAGTTGCTCGGTGGCCGCTGGGCTCGTCTGTCCGAGCTGGTGGGCACGTGCAGTGCAGCACGGTTAGTTTTCATCTTGGAGTTTCTGTTAATATTTCATCGTAACACCAAACCTATCATTTGAATGAGCCAGCAGGCCAAAACTCTTGACGAAGCAGTATGTAATGTTTGTAAATTACTACCAAATACATTAACAAAGGTCAAATTTGGTCCAGATGCGACTAGGAGCCTTTGTTTTCTTTCTCTTCCTAGTATGTTCTGCTGCGTGCTTTTATTTTAAATACTGCTAAATTCTTTTAGAGGCTTTACCAAGGAACGAGGTTTGTTTACTGAGACGGAGTTTGTCAGACCTCTTGTGAGCTATTTCAAACACTTAAATATCATTGAAAGCAATAGGTGGTGTGGAACGGGTTGGTACTGTAGTAAGGGTTGTTGGAAATGAGTTCACTGACGAAGCTCAGCGCACTTTGCAGCGGTGGATCTGTGATTCCCGATGCTGCTTTGTTTGCTTGAAAGGGCTGTTTAAACTTACACAAGGAATTTTAACAGTTAGTGAAAAAATGCTGTTACCTTTGCCAAGAAGTTACGTGATATACTCCACAGATAGGAAATAGACATCTTTAATAAATGGTCTGGATTAGCATGCAGATTTATGAGGAAAGAACACTCCGTTGCATATCGTAGGGGAGAGTTCAGTGTGCATTAGATTTGGGTTTAATATGATCTTTTAAACTCTTCTGACCTGTTAAAAAAAATAGAGAGGTTGCCCCTGCTTGGCTTGGCTTCATATGAATGACAGTAATACTCTATTGTTTACTTTGACTGACTTATCATTTTTAATATTTTCTACCAGAAAATGGTCCTGTTTAGAAATGTTGTCCTTTGTTTTATAAACATTCTGCAGCAATGTGTTTGTAGACCTTTATGGCAAATATTAGAGAAGGCATGGGGCAGAGTTTTCAATATTATTTGCTATCGCTGCTGTAATGCACTAAGATACTTAACGCAGAAAGTGTGTGAATTTATTGGCATTTCAGTAACTACCATAACCACTCTGTTTGCTTTTACATCCATCCATCCATCTGTCTGTCTATTAATTTTTGGTCTTCAGATTTACCTGTTCTGCTCATTTCAGCGGACAGTCTAGCTGTATTTGAATTAATGCAGATCACAAATTTGGTTTGCGTCATGATGCTTTCTTTTACCAAAGTCTGTTATTTTATAAAGGCACGTATAGTTGTGAGGTTGGTTTTAACGGGGTTGTTTTGTACACGCTTAGTGTGGGAGAGTGCATGAGACAGACTTTGGGGGATATATTTCTTGAAATCGGTGTGTGAATGTGCTTCAGATCTTTACATATGATGTAAAAGGAAATGAATTAGACTTAATATTTATGTAGGAGCTTAGATGAGAGCATAGATTTATTCTGTTCTGTGATGTCTTACACCATGTCTGCTCTTAATTGTTAACGTGCAATACCTGTTTTTTTACCAATGACCTAGTGGAATGCTCTGCCATAAAACTGCAAATAATTTTTTGCTAAAAAAAGTTATTAATCAGCAATACCTACAGATACAGTTTGTTGTTACTTGTATAGAGCAAAGGATAAGGCGTTAAACAAAAGTCTAACCTAAAAGTATATAGGCTGCTTTTATTTGTAACAGCTGACTCCCAGCTTCTGCAAGGTTCTGCACCAGGGAGAGGTTTTGGTACAGCAAAATGTCTTTATGTGGCCGTATGGAATTTTAGTACTCGACAAATTACTGTACATTTTTAATCTGTGATTTCTTGTGTATTTCTATTAAATACAAGTATTAGTAGAGTATCCACAGAGAGTGTAAAGCCAGCTCTAAAATGAATCTTCAGGTGGCCTAACACACTTTTTAAATTTTACATTTACTGAAATATCGTAAACAGTTTAATTATGTGATTCCTAGAGCACATTGAGAATATCAAAAGAGACCACTCAAATTGTGGTTAGTGGGATCCCTCCCTGTTTTGTCACTACCGTAAAATATATCATCTATAATGTGTTTGGGCTGGAGTGCTTCATATGCAGACAGCATGGATAACGTGTGTCAGGCGCCAGATACCTGCCTGTCCATCGCGGCCGCTGCTCCAGCCAGCAGCCGGCTTTCTGTCAAACTGTCCTGGTTTTTCCATTGAAAAATCTAAGTCCTTGAAAAGAAAAAAGTTTGCACCTGTAAATACGTGCTTATAGCTTGCAGGAGATTTTTAACATTGATGTGTTGGGGTTTTTTTTAAATATAGAATTATTCTTGTTTAATGTATTTGGGGGGGGGGGTTAAAAGAGAGAGCTTCCGTTAATGAGGTATATTTAGAACATGGCTTGCTTGTGCACTTCCTCAGCATCAGTTCTTGGGTAGGGGACACAGGGCAGGGAACGCTATGGAAATTAAATAGGTGAAGCTGTGGAATCTTCCAGGAAATTCAAGGTCCGCCCTGACTTTCCTGATCTTGGTTAGATTTCTCAACTTTTAAAATGTAAGTCTGAATTTTTGGTATTCTGTAGATAGACCCAGATAGACTAGCGTATGTAAAAATACCGATATTCTTTGTAGTTAGCTGCTTTTCCTTTGCAAAACACTTTTGTGTCGGTGCAGTTAAAACATTATGAATTATTAGTGACCTTTTTTAATGCAAAGATTTTTTTTTTTACAAATTTAAATATATTTTGTGGATTATGTGCCAATGTTCCAAAGTTAAATACCTTTCAAATTTAAAGCTGAGAATTGAACAGCTGGAGGTCTAATCCATTAATTTTTACAAGCTGACTTTCTTAATACTTCAAAGAGAACATCTTAGATGATATTGCTTTGCTACTCCCCTCCTCAGCACCCCTTCTTCTTGTCTCCCCCCAACACCCTCTCTTCTAAGTCTTCATGTTCTGCTCATCTCCTGGCAAATGACAAAAGCATATGGATGTGGGGAATGCATTTTCCTTAGTTGATGTAGTAAGTTGTAAGACTTGATGATCCAGAAATGTACTCTCTTAGTGTTGCACTTTTTATCTATATGCTGATGCTAAAATATTGTGGTTACTGTTTTCCTAGTAGTCTTTTCCCCGGTACTTGGGTTATTTTTCGTAACAATACAAGCATTATCATAAGAGTATTTGTGTTCAGCAGCCCTGTGTTCTGAGCTTGTGCCCTTTCGAGACACCTGACTCAAACCTAGAGTGCATCCCTTTCCCATAGGATCGGGTCTGACCCATGCTGGCAATTTTTAAATAAAGTTTTTCCAAGTTTTGTCTTGCCCCTGTTAGACAATAACTGTTTTAGCGCATCTTACGATTTCACTCCCCAAGATGCACATATGTATCAGTCACGGGAAGCTCCTGAGAATGAACTGTTTCTTGTCTGCATGCTTAACTTCTGCTGGGAGTCTTTAGTTGTGCAATTTAAGTCTGTTTGTTTTCAATTTTAGGAAATCTATTTGTGTCTGTTTAGTATTTTAACGTAAAAACGCAGTGTATGACACTGCGCCGTCTAAATTTTTATTAGCTTTTAAGATTTGTCTAAAGAAGCTTTTTTTGGTCTGGTAAGCGGAAATCTGGTTATGTTTAAGTGCTGCTTTGATAGATTTTTTTTTTTTTACATTAAAATAAATACAGTTTATTTGAGTTTAAACACAAACAACATGTGTGTGTGCTCTGAAGGGCTACGCTAGTTCTTTACTGCAGTGTTGTGTTAGGGACGACGCTGCAGCCTCGCTCTAATGGCCACTTTGCTTGAACTTTTGGATCTTTATCTTTTCTTTTTTCCTTTTCTCCTCTGTTTGGAGCATTTAAAAAACGAGGTGAGGAAACTGAGTTGCTAATTTTTTTTCTTTTAACTCTTGTACCTTCAATTCTGACCGCTGGGCCCTTAGGACTTGATACTCACAGAAAAGCCTGTAATCAGTCAGTAGTTGGGAGACAGCGGTTTTTTTGTGGTAAAATATAAGTTTTCAGAGTTAAGTCTGCATTTAATTAATTTTGTGAATTAGTATTCACAAAATATTAGAAAGCATTTGTATTGCTAATAGAAAGATCATCCTGAGGCTGAGGAAGCACAGTTAATTGAAAAAGCAGCCGTTTGTAAAGCGAAGAAAATTTTAAAACATTTCATACCCTAATTAAGAATATACTCCTGATTTAAAATTGAGAATATTAATTTGCTTTGTGAAGCAAATGTACTAAAAACCCCTGGAAACAGCCATATCCTTCCTTCCTCCTCTTAATCCTCTCCCAAAATGCAGTTTAAGAAGAAAGGCATGACTTTTTTTTTTTTTTTAATGTAGCCTGAAACCATTTTGCTAGAAAGACGTAAATTGATCTATTAACATAGGAAATGAAGGCTGGACTGAGGTTATTACCCGGTCAGAATTTTAGGATTTCTTTCCTAGAAAAATGTTCTACTAATTTTTGGGGGTGGTGGTGGTGGGTATAATCTTCCTCTATAATGACATTTTAAAGCCTTTTGATCATGGGTAAGAGAAGTCACGGGAAGCAGGGGATGCTGTAGTTGAAGGATGTCTAAGAGACACAGATGCGAATGCATTGCAAGCAGAGCTCGGTCCCCAGGGACCGGGATTGAGCGTTCCCTCCCATCCACTGCTGGAGGTGATGCTCCGATTGTCTGTCGGGTGAAAACAGGCGGAGAGGGAGCGTCTGCCTGAGTGTTCCTGTCTCCTGGCTAGATGGCACAGTCGGTCAAGTCATTACCATTGCACTTATGGATACTTGGGTTTATGTTTGATTTAGATCGCAGTGGAGTCCATATTCAGGTCCTACTCTATTATTATTTTCATTATTTAAGATCATATTTATTGCACCATAAATTGACACGGTGCTTTAGAAACCTGGGAGACGTTCCCACTGCTAAAGATTTACAGTCCAAATGAGATAAAACAGTCGGCTTGCCAGTCCCCGGTAAACCGGCAGCCACGTGGCTGAATGACCGTGGTGCCGCCAGGGCTTCGGCAGAGGATGCTCGTGGGGCGTATGGTGGGGTCCCGCGCTGGCAGAGCCAGAGGGACCCTGGAGACAAGTCTGGGCACTTGGGTGCCCAACAAAGGCTGGTGCACTGGGACCAAACAGTGCCAGGACGGAGCGTGGGACTGGGGATCTCACTGCGGTGGTTAGGAAGTACAGGTAGGCAGTGCACGGAAAGGGGGAAGGAGGAGCTGAGAGCATCTTGTCCCACTCGGTAATCTCATTTCTGCGTCGATTACTTCTTCCTCCGGTGCGTTTGGTGGGGACGGTACAGCCGTACTGCCCTCCCAAGTGCAGCGTTTCTCCTCTCCCGGAAAAACAAAAAAAAAACCCAGTTAAGGCACTTCTGATCCAGTGTGTGAGTGAATTTCTAAATGAATTTCTCAGTCTGAGCGACAGGAAAAGAAACCGAAATGACGTGGAAGTAGTTTGATGCGAGGTGGGTTTTCACCTCCTCCAGATGCCTGGGGATGGAAGCATCACCACGGGTGGGCTTCTCCTCTCCTCCAGGCGAGGGGAGAGGAGGGTCCTCCCCCACCAGGACCTGACCTCGAGGTTTGAGCTGTCTGGTACATCACAGCTCTCTGCTATGACTTAAACGTAGGGTGGTACTGACGTAATATTGCTAGAAACAGGGTATCCCTTAGACGTGTAAGGCAGTCAGATAACTTCTGGCATCTAATGTTACTGGTATTTTTGATCTGACTCACTTGTTTCGTTAATTTTTATTAGTGCCAAAATGTTAAGCTGGAAAACTTTTTTTGCCTAGTCTGAAGAGTAGCCCAAATTTCAGCCCAATACAGTTTTATAAGGAAGAAAATAATAAATGTGCCTATTGTTTGTATTCTACAAAAAAAAAAAAAAGGAATTCCCCAGTAATGGTAATAAAAATTACCACAATCTATGAGACAATAATTCTGAAACACTTTAAAAATAGTATTATCATTCAAAGTGCAAAGCAGCTGGTATTTTATGATGGAACAGATTTTATTGTTGCTGGATATAGGGTCAAACGCTTGCAAAACATTCTTGATTTAAAGAAACCAAAAACACAAGTGCTTTTGTGAAGATAAAATCAGTATGGGTTGGTTTTTTTTTTTCTCTGGATGCTGTAGTTCCCTTCTCTACCTCTAAATATAGGCACATGCTGTTCTTTTTATGCTGGGAGAAACTGCTAGCATCCCAACTCCCTGTGCTCTCTCTACCACGCCGTCGTTCTAGAGGCAGAGGCAAAAATAGGACTGTTTCAAGTATAATTAAAAATCTCATACTAGCTATTTTGAGATCAGCAGATCACCAAAAAAAGAGAGAATAGCAAAAGATTTCTTCATTCTGGTTCTTTTTTATTATTATTATTTGCCATCAATGGGAAGTTTCATACCACCGTCTGTTAATTCGTTGTACTGTCTGCAAAATGGGTATGAACTGAGATGGCTCTAAAACGGTGCTGGGGTACTGGGGCAATTGTCCCAGGGAAATTGTCCCAGGGAGCTTGGGGGTAGCCTCGGTTACTTATTTATCTTTACTTTTAAACTTTGTGCATGCAAAGTAGTATTATATATTACATGATAAAGTTATTTGTCCTGTAGATGAATCAAGTTACTACACTGTATCCTGATTTTACTTACTTTAGCTGAGGTGCTTACAGAAATTGCAGAAACGAATTCGCTGCTTGCAGCCGTAGGGCTCCTGGGTGCTCCCGGTTCCCAGGGGAGGTTGCCGTGGTCCGGGCTCTGCCAGGGCTCCCAAACGTGCAGCTGAATGCCTGGCTGCTGGTGTGGTGTGGGAGTCTGGCTGCTATGGGCTGACAAACGCTGCTTTGGAAATGTGGGGTTTTTAACAAAGCAATGAAGTTTTACTCCAAACAATTACCCAAATGCTCCTGTATTTTGTGTAGCTTTTTCTTGAGTGGTTTATACCAGTGATGCTGAAATATTTCGGTTACAGATAAGAATAGATTAAAAATCTCTTCCTTGCATCAGACAAGCGTGAGCTTCAGGAGCTGGAAAAACATGCGGTTGGAGAGATCGTGATACAATTACGTTTTTATGTCTACCTATTAAGCATAATGAAGGGTTGGTTGCTGGCCTTAAATTTGGAAAGAGCTTACTGTAAAGCTTAAAACAGAAGTAGATTCCTGTAATTACTGCTTTGCAGTGAGGAGTACGGCTAGGTAAAGGGAATAAAAACTATTCATTGTCCAATTGTATTTCCCTAACTGCTGCACTTTTAAACATCTGTTTTGAAAGATAAAATTTTTTGTTATACTAATTTTCAGAAGTAAGCTAATAAAAGCCAACACAGGAAAAAAAAAAGAGGTGAAGAATGTCAAATGAACAATGCTTAGAAAATACGCAGTGTTAACGTCTTTTGAGAGCCCTGCTACATTATTTGGAGAATCAGTTGGTTTGTTTATTAAACACAAGGCCAGTGTACTATTTTGGTTTGTGTTTACTTGAGTTTGAGATATTTGGTGGTAAAATTTAGAATTTTAAAAACTTTGAATTTTATGTTTGCTTTTATTTGTACTAGATGAAGCAAACCTGGTAAGACATGGTTCAGTCAGTTCTGAATCTGCTTTTGCTTTTACTTGACTTTGTTCTTATTGCCTGATGGCAATATATCAGGCAAACTTGGATCATAGCGTCAATTGTTTGAAATTATTGTTTAGATTATATTCAGTTTCAAATGGTATGGAACTATCTGTAGTGAGAAATGAGCATTTGGTTATGATGATAAAAATAGTTTTTCATAGCCTACATTTTTTTTCACTGTATGTAATAGTAACTGTTATAGCTCAGAATATCCCTGTGCAGTTTTTCAAAGTGATAACGCGACACCATTTTGCTCTTCATATGTATTTGGGGCGTATTACATTGAAGAGGAGCTGTTTCTGCTTCATCCAAGGAAGAAGAGGGGGAAGACCAAACCTTTTCTTGTCCCTTAGGAAAAAAAACCTAAACCACATCCTTTTTCCTCCCCGCCTCAAAAATTTGGCTTACGTCTTTTAAGATGGAGGGTTTTTTCCTTTCCTTTTCCTACCATCTTTTAAGATGTGCTGTGCTTGCCTTTCTCCTCCTTTTTGTGGAGCTTCTCTACGAATCTGTTTTAAGGGGCTATATTTGAAACGTTCCTGAAGGCTGCTCCTGCCTTCCACAGTGGTCAGGCCCAAATAGAAATGTGAAAAGTTCCCATTACTGAGCTGTAAAAGAATACTGTAAATGGGTTATGCAGAAAAAAACCATTTAGATAAAAATGCAATTTTCCCTTCCACACACACTGCTAAGAATTAATAGCACATTCTTCCTAAATGGGTACTTCTATATTATACTTTCACCTTAGTGAAATTCTTTCCAAAACAGGAGTGTTTCATTTAAAATTTTAGAGCAAAATTGATCTGTCTTTATCCTCAGTGCTTCCTCCCCTTTAGTTAAATCTCACAGAAACAACTACTGTGGGCTACCTGGGTACTTTATGGAAAATAGATGTTGGGTTCAAAGGTCAGTGTCACAATTTGACTCTCCATCCGTTCGCAGGGTGTACGTCATGGGGCACTCCTCATCCGGCTGATTTCACATCTGGATTTGTGCTTTCCGATGGGGTGGTATGTGGTGGCACGCCAGCTGTGCTCTTACTGGCTCTGCTACTCGGCCTGTGGCCACCGCACAATGGAGGCACAAATATGTCACTTACCAGGTCATTTTTGCCAGAAATACTCCAAAAGGCAGAACAGCCAAGCCCAGGGATATGCGGCCGCGTTGTGGCCTCTGCCTGCGTCAGCCCTGCGCGGGTTCGTTGTTGCACACCGGGAGCAGGGTTGGTGAGCCTGAACGCGGTGTGACCTGGCAGCACCATGCAGCTGCCTGTGAAAACACACCGACATTATTTTTAATAGGTCCCTTTTCTCTAGAAAGTAAGTAAATGCCTAATTAAAAAAAGGAGGAGGAATCCTCTGTGGTGGCAGTAAAACTGAAGCAGAGGTGCAACCTGGAAGACTTGGTTTGCCAGAGGACCCGCTCGGGGCGGCTCTCCGGTGCTCGCCACGGCCGGTGGCACCAGGAGGAGCGGTGCCGCCGCCCTGGTGCCCAGCTGAGCAGAGGGGCACGTCCCGTGGTGCTTTTGGCCAGTGGCGTGGGAGAAGGGGCAAGAGCTGCATGTCCCTGGGGGGCTTAGTCCCTGCGGGACACAGTGCGCAGCTGGACCTAACTTTGGTGACGGTGACTTCTGTCCGTCGGCAGTGTTGGTGTCCCCTTGCTGTTTTCCTTTTGAAGCAATCATATCTCAAACGGGCCCTGGTGTGTGGCTGGCGCTGGCTCCGTGTGGCCGTGGGTCATTAGCTCGTGCATGTGAGAGCCAAGGTGTGTTTTCTTCCCCCTGGCAGCCTCTCCCTGATGCGCAGGAGCGGCTCCGGTAGCAGCGAGCGACGCTGGTCCTTCCCTGGGCGCAGGCATTCGTGAGACAGGCGGGCGTACTGGGGTTATCACAGCCCTTCCAGCAAGTGTCCTGTAGTCATAAACAACCAGTCTTGGGCAGCAGAAGACCAAAGCACATATTCATGCTTTTTAATGGTTTCCTTTTTAATAAAAGGGTTTTAATATAATGGTGAGACAAAACTGTACTGTAGGAATAGGGCTAATAGAAAGATTCCTGCTTTAAGCAGCTATTCACTGCTGAGTTGCAGTGGGGAAAATGCTTTTATTAAATAACTTGTTTGGTGTTTTCATAGTGTTGGTAAAATGGTTCCCACATATAAGCAATACTTGTAACGATGGAGACAAGGACAGGAGTTCATACAACTCAAAGTCTCCATGGTCAAAGTAAAAATTACTTTGGCAGTAACGCTGAGCAGCCTTTTGCATCATTTTTGTGACAAATTACTCTTCAAGGGACTCTGTGCTTGGGATATCCCCCAAAACGTGAAATACAAGAAAAACGTAAGGCCTTGGTTTCTCAACGCAGTTCTGATGCCTGTAAAAGCACTCTGGAGCTCTTCTCCGTAATACTGCCTGAAAATGTATTTTTTGGACACCTTGGTTAAAACCAAAATCTAGCTGGGCTATTGCAGGCATCGTGCATTGGGGTTTTAATGGCTTTTTTAATCCAGATGTTGCTTCCCTGCCTGTGTTCAAAGGGTCTGCTCCTGCGCGACTGCTTAACTGCAGCCAGTGAAAGTATCGCTGCTGCCTGAACCGTTGTGTGAGCACGGTCAAATGCAGAAGGAGACGGTGTTTGTGATAGCCCACGTGTGTTTGTTTGGAAAGTTGGGGAAGAACTGCCAAGTAAACACTCTTGAAAATCACCTTACGCACTTGTCACCTGGGTGATTTAGTGCCGGGACAACCAGAAGGTGCCAGATCCCGCCTGCGCGCACGGCACAGGCAGGACAGCGAGGTCCGGGCTGGGGCAGAGGCAGCTTGTGTTCTGACAAACTTGTTCCTTTCGGGAGGACAGCAGTGATGATCCATTCAGAACCATGCATCTTTTTCAAACTCGATAGGTAGGAACTCTGCATGTGCGGCGGGGCAAGGACGGTCCCACGCGGGGACCCCGGCAGCCTTGTGTTCGCTGCTGCCTGCTCGGTGCCACCGGAGGATGGGCACGTGCTGGGTCTGTTGCTGCCCGGTCGCCGTTTCCTGCACAGCATTTGCAAGGAAACAAACGGCTTCAGTGGATTCCCCCTCCCACCGATTTGCAGATTACTGGGAAATGGATCACAAAGTTCTGCGATTCATTATTCAAAATGTGTTCTCAAGCTCCCTCAGCAAATAGTTACCAGTTCGTGTATGCATTTGTGACTTTCCCTTTGGGTTGATACCTTACTTAAGAGACTTGGCATCTGTTTGTTTTCGTTCTGACTCTTACTCCGAACTAACGCTGAGCTTAATCCAAATTCTGGTCTTGAAAGGGGTATTTATAGTCAGTGAGGCTTTGACTACTTACAATCGTCTTCTGATAGTCTTCCAATCAAAGAACAGAAAAATACTCTACTCCTCATTAGATGGGTTACATAATAGCTATTTATTCAGTCACAAAATTTCCCTTTTGTGATTCACTTTTTGTGAATCACAGTAGTTCAGCGAAGATTGCAAATCACGACTTGTACAGCCAAATATGCGATTCCCTGGAAGCAAATGCTGAAAATGTAAATATTTCAGTGTAGTTCTTTGTAACTTGCAAGTTTTCCATTGATGGGACATTGGCTATTGAGTTTTTGTGTAAAATGAAATTAAAAAGCCCACAAAAATGATTGCTCAAAGTAACTCTGGAAGGCAAACATTTCTGAATACAGTCTGCTTTCTCAGTGGTGGTACTTGAAAATGTGCAGTGTACTGTATAGTGTTACACCGAGTGCTATATTTTATTATTACTCAGAAGTGCTCTGCAATCCTGATGAATACTGAGGCCCCTGCAGGGCAAAACCGCAGGGAGATACAGAGGTCTCGATTGTCACCTGCCAGGCAGGACACAGCACCGTGGCTCTTCCCCTACTCTTCACGTTAAAAGATACTACTAAACCTGGGCGTCTAGGTCTTGTGCAGACGTTTTATCATTAGGAAATTTAAAACTTGGTGTCTGAGAAGGAAAATGCAATTCAACTAGCCAAACTGTGGGCGGCTCTCAGACTTCTACGTTGGCTGTTTCATGCCCTAGGACAAGAGTGCCTGCAATTAGAAGTGTTTGCTACCCTGTGTGAATGGTTAACCATTCAAAGAGTGCTGCTTGATTCCACTCTAGGTATGAATTTCTTATGCGTCACTATTATTTTTTAATTTTTTTTTTTTTTTCTGTTGGTGCTAAGTGTACCGGGCAGGCACGCTGCATACTCAGTTGTGCATTTAACCGTTGGTTGCTACAGAAAAATCTTGAAGGCCATTGTTTCCATCAAAAAAACCTCTTCCCATCTTCAAAGTCACTGCTGTTACAATAATTTTCTCTTTGAACATGTCAGGATTCTGTCTTTGATTATATACTGGATTGTCGCTTGTCATTGCATAACGATTTTTTTTGGGGGTAGACGGAGACATTTTTCAGTTCATCACAGTTCGTCCCCCATCCCAGTACTTCTTTAAAAAAGAGACTATGTTGAAAACAGGTATTTAAGAATATAGATCTTCAAGAAAATAACTGGTTTTGACTTTTTATTTTCCTGGGAATTTTATAAATCTGATGTCAAATATAGCTTTCTGTTACAATTTGAACTTAGACTTTCAAAATTTCCCTTTTTTCCCCTCCTCTTCTTTTTGCTTTTGATTGCACCAGAAATGATTATTTCAGAGATTGTCTTCCACTTTTTCATTTGCTGTTTTTGCAACTTACACCACACAAAAAGAATAAACCTCTGTAATTCTACCACCAGTTTATCAGCTTTAGACAAGTTTTGGGGGGGAAAAAAAAAAAAGAGAGAATGGAAAAGGGAGTTTAGAAAATTAAATAATGCTTATTCTTTTACCAAAAAAAGAATGTGTAAAACTAGATTTTTCCATTTTGTGTGCCGCTATTCTCTGAAGCTGGGAAGACTTTAGAACAGTAGTGTTGGAAAAGAAAATGGGGGGAGATAAGTGATTAAATAAGCATTAACACTCATTTTTATGGTTACTGAGGAAAAGGAAGAGAGGAAAGGATGAACTCTTATGGCCAACTTTTAAAAAATATATGTGAAAATTTAAACCCATTTGGAACAATGACTAGGCTGGTGCTGTGCTAGTGATGCCGTTCTGTCGGCTGGCTCTGCTGCTCAGCATCCCTGCTCCTGGCCAGCTCCTGGGCAAGGAGGTGGCTGTGTGGGAGTGGAGGAGGCATGGCTGCCAGCACACCCTCCCTGCGGGGTGAAGGTTGGTCGGTTGGCTGGCTGGTTTTTAAGGTGGCTGTCTGACCTCAGGGACTGAGTGCTCTGCTGCCAGACCCTTCCTGCCCTGCTGTCTGTTGAGGACTGGTTCAAACCCTTGGCAAGTGCTCACTGAGGCCACTTCCATCGGAAGCTGTTTTCTGGTTTATATGATGTGTACCGGTGGTCTGTCCACTTTCCAGGGACAAGAGCTTCCACTGCTGCTGTGATGGGTGCTCGTTGGCATGTTGCGGCTCTCCGAGCGCGGCGGTGGAATGAAGGCGCCCTGGAAGCGGAGCTCCGCTCCCACTGCTGCTGAGGTGTGGAGGGACATGCTAGCTTTGTGGCAATTCATGGCTGATGGCTTAAATTGTGGTGCTCTGCACTAGTATGATGTTCACCTTGGATCAACGGGCAGGGGACCTTCAGAAATGGAAGGTGCCTTGGAAGGTCCTCCCAAGCCTCCCCAAGCAAAGTGAAAGCTGAGGGGCAAAAACATTTGCAATCGTCTTGCTCTGTGCGTACATGCAATCTCTTCCATCACTGAGTGATGTCGATGCCACCAGGGTAATGGGAAAACTGGATGAAAATGGGGGATAGTAGAACTGCGTCAAGCACCGAGCAGACTTATCCCTTGGAAAATGGATATTCTGTAAGAATGGCAGGAGACCTCAAGCCCAGGTGAAATCTGCAGACCCGTATCTGGTTATGATTACATGTGTGCACGCTTCCAGCAAGTTGTTGTAAAAATGCATTGCTTGATGAGTATGTTGCTTCAGAGGGTTAAGTATGACTAAATCAAAGATACCCTCTCAGTGGGGTTTGCCTGCGTGGTTTCATGTGATGGAAGTCTGCCATGTAGTTTGTAAATCCTGGCCGTGATTTTAAACAGGCACTTTCTGCCCTTGTGTTTTGTAAGGAAGAGCTAAAAAGGACTCGCTGTAGCTTTAAACTTAAGGATCCTCAAAACCTCCCTGGGATGTAGAAGGGGGAAGGGACCCTTTCAGGATTAATTAAACAGAGATGTCTTGCTGCAGACTTCAGGGTTTACTGATAAACGCCAGCCCCTCACCCACGTCTGGTGGTGGCTGCTATTATTTAATCAGGGCTATTACAGGAAATCTGAGAAATCTTCCCTTTCTCCTCCTCTGTCTTCCATTTATCTGTCCTCCCAACCTGTTTGTTTGTGTACGGTTAAGTTTTCCATGCAGGGAGAAGCAGAGTGGAAATGTCAGGGGTCAGGCTGCAGGCAGGGCAGGCAGGGAGCAGGCAGCCCAGCTCCTGCAGCCTTTGACTTTCTGAGAAACCGGAGATATGTTTGTTCCAGGCGAGATTAACTCTTTCAGCACAGCTGCCTTCTGCGCAAGATGACCTGGAGGACTGGAGGCAAGGTGGGTACGTTAAGACATGGAGTTCAGTCTCTGTTCATGCATATATCCTTGCAGTCCCGTTGGTGATGGGTGCTCCTGCTGTCATTTCACTCACCCTCTTATCTAAGCCCGGCAGGCCCAACATTTCATCTGCCTTGGCAGCTGTGCAGCTGGAAGATGAGGCTGCGGGGATCCAAACCTCTGAGAAGGACAGAGGACAGCATAATTTGTTGCAATGCTATTATGGATACCTGTATTTCTCTGCGCATTTTCCAAACAAAGTGTTCATCCGTGAAGGGCACGATGCCGCTGTTTGGAGACACGCTTCTGAGTAGAGGCGTGACTCGGGGTTTGCCAATCACAAGATACTTAAAAACCAGTCTGAATGTCCTTGTCTTCAGAATAACCAGTTTCGATGTTGGGCCAATTGACTCGGTATCTCACCGGCTTTACTATGTGTGTCGTGCGGTGGTTTACATGTGCAGCAGCCCTGGCTGATGGTGAAGTGAGAGCTGGGGTTCGGTGAGCGTTTTGGTTGTACGACTCGAGCTGTACTACCTGCATCTCGCCCCGCCTGTATGAATGAAATGTGTGACTCCGTGGTGGGGTGGAGGATTTTATTTGTGTGGTGCCTTCCTTACATTTGTGTTATGGTAGTGAAGCGGGTGCCCAAGAGCCAAGTCTTGCCTGGTTTGACAGAGCTCAAAGTGCAAACAGTGCCCTGCTTCGGACAGTTGCAGGTGGAGATGACAAGGTAGTCTTTATGCTGTCGCATGGTAGCTTCTTTGTATTTGGCTTTATTTCAGTAGCAAGGTGTTTGTGTGGAACTTGCATGCATTGAGCTAACGGGCCTCTCTGCAGGGGCAGGATGGGGCAGGGGGGGCGCGAGGTGGTGGTCACCCCCATGAGTGTCAGGGTTGTGTTTGCAAGCAAAGTCCTTTCACAAAGGGGTCTCAGTCTCGCTGCTTTGTGTCTGATTTTATGGATGTGCCCGTAAGCTTTAAAGGTCTTGCAGACCACGTGCATGGGAAGGTTATTTAGCTGTTGCCTCATCAGCTCACCCCTACAACACTATTTTGTGCTACGTAACCACTTTGTATAGGGGTGATGAATGTGCCACAGCGCATTTCTCTGTTGTAACTTATGTGAGTTAAGGAATGGTGTTGTCCGTGTCCGGACGGACGAGGCCATTTGCGCCAGCGTTCCCCTCCGACAGGCCCTGCCGCATTGAGAGCCCGTCAGGGCAGGGGGGCGAGTGCACTGCCTGTCGCTCCTCGTGCTGTGCCCGCAGGGCCAGGGCTCGGGGGGAGGCGAGGAACTCCCTGCTTTCTCTGTGCGCTCTGTGCTCCTCTCGCTTAGTGCTATGTGCATGCAGTATTTGCTTTAAACTTACCTTCCTCCACCGCTCCCTGTTAACTTGGCTCATGGAAAGTGGTGCAGCAGGAGAGAGCATCGCTGCCTCTGGAGACCTTTCTCCTAGCAGCCGGGCGATCAAAGGGACCTGCCGTTCTAGTAGGACGGTCTGTGCTTCTGCACTGACTGAATCTAAACCAGGTTAATAGCAGTTGTCACAAACAGCCATAGTTGCATATGGGACAGGAATGAACTCCCATCTCTCGTGGGCTGCTCTGTGCAGAGTCCCCCCCCTGCAGTAAAGTCCCCAGGGACACATGTGCTCCCATGTGCTGGCACTTTGGTGCTGCACAGCCCCGTGCCCTCTCCCTGCTCCCCTGCCCTTGCTGGGGGGAGCTGGCGCTTTTGGGCATCCCCTCCCCGAGTGCCGCAGGGCAGAGCCCACGCAACTGCCAATATAGCAGGGTGAGCTAATTGCCTGCCATTTTTTCATTTTCTAGGGATATTGAAATTGTTGTGGGTCATAAATCACGTGAGCACATGGCTAGAAAGGGAACACAGGCCCATATTTCAGCTTTGGGCTTGAAGATGAGACTGTCCATCTTGTGTTGTGCTGGCCCATTTTGTTGATTTACTGGCCTGTGAAACTTTAGAGTTAATTTTTCGTTGAAGCTGCGAAAGTCTGTCTACCCGTGACTTTCTTGCTTGAACAGCTGTTTGCTCCTGATTCGTTGCTATTCTGAGAATTTCATGAAGACTCTCCACAGTGATGTGACAATTGGAAGAAAAAGAAAAGCTTATATTTTTCTCATCCTAATAGTGGCACTTACAGACGTACTGACGAAAGCCAGGTTTCTTTGTGTGTGGTGTTTTTTTTTTTTAAGGTGAATTTCCTTTGCTGCTATTCCTCCTTCACATCGTTGCGTATTTCTTCTATCTGATTTTTTTTTTGCTTTTCCTTCAGATAGATTTAATTTTAAGACATGCTGTTCAAACAAACCCTGGTCCTCCATCAGGTTTATGAGCCCCAGCTGAATCACCACACCTTTCTGCTGCTTTATGGGATGTTTCTGAATATTCCAAATCCATTATACGGCAACAACATTTCCATCTCTTTTTATAGCCAAGATAAAATTTTGGGTATACCAGAATTTGGGATTTCTCTATAGCAGAAAACACCTAGCAAGAATTTACCCAGGAAGTGCATTTTGGGTTGATAGCATCAGATATCATTCTGATTTGCAAACACTTAAATGTTTTCCAGCAGAGAGTTTGACCCTTCTTTAACAAACTCAGGCTTCCTGACAATTCTGCTTTTTTAAGTTACTTTTCGTAGACTCTGTAGAAATTGTCCATGAATTACTAGGAATTTGCAAACCGTGATTTGAAAACCATTGTTTCTGGAGTGTCACACCTCTGCCTTCTGTGTGCCTCGGCACAGAGCGGGCTGAGGGGTGTCTGTCTCTGAACTGCATCTTGCAGGTGCCTTGGTGAGACCCAGCTTTGTTCTGGGGTCTCTGCTCTGGCTTTTCTCTTACTATGTGAGTGGTGAAATTGTTTGAGCTCATTTTGATTTTAGGGAGGCTGTTTCCCAAGATCCCCTCATATCAGCCACTACTTCTGAGACACCAAACTTCAGTTGGAGGTATCCTAAGGAAGAATGGGATGTATTTCAAGGTGATGCTATAAATAAATGAGATAAAAGAGCTAAAGATCCTGGATGCTGTTTCTTCTCGCTTACTGATAGCCTTTGGTAAAGTCCAGTTGTATTTTCACGAATATCCTTGAACTCATGTGGTTTAACCCAGAGCATTAACGTACATGATCACCATTTCTTGGTGTGCAAGAGCCTCAGATGTGTGAGGCCCCTGGGAGAGATTGACTTTGCCTGTGGCAGTTTTGTATTATTGTCTCTCGTAATTGTGAGTTATAGATCGGGCAGAGGCACCTCCAGGAGCTGCAGGCAGAACTGGGGAGGAGATGGGAGGGACTGAGGGATGGGCAGCCGGGGGACCCGCGATCCCCGGCCCCGGCAGTCAAGCTGGATGCAGATCTGGCTTTGGGATATGAGGACATGGGTCCTCTTGATTTCTTTGGGAACAAGGCAACTAAACACATAAAAGTCTTTGGCCAGCTGTATGCAAGCCTTTGCCTCACAAGAGACTGATAACATTTCAGAGACAAATTCCCTTTTTTACACTTGGCTAACAAGTACTCATCCCTGAAACTAAGAGACTGCAAACAAAGTTCTTTGAAGGGAATCTTCTTCTTTCATTCTGTTTTCACTTCATTTAAGGAAAATAGAGATTTCCATGTATAATATGCAGGACTTAAATATCCTACTTATTGTTGTCATTGCTATTTTTTCCCCGGCAATTATGTAGAAGCTCTTGCACAAATCTGATGAGAGAAAGCTGGAATTTACATGTTTCCTCCTCTGTTGCGCTCTGTGCATAATCACCATCTATTCATTGCCTCTACAAACTCCATTAATACACCCACTTCCCTTGCCAGTGTGAGTGGGCATTTTTGTGCTATTTTTGGAGGCCTGCTCTGTGCATTGAAACTCGCATTGGGCTGAAGGTGATACTGGTACTTCTGACCTGTGTGTCCTCAAGAAGAAATGAACGGCAGCAAAACTTACTAAAATGATCCAATGGGTTATAGAATGAATCGGCGGCTCAAGTAAATATTGCTCTTTTGGGCACCATCCCCTGGCAAAGCATCAAGCTGGTGGTGATGGTGCAGCGGCAGAGCGAAGGTCAGGCCAGCTTGAGCCATTTTTCAGTATTTAACACGCATTAAAAGGCTCTGTCATAATGGGGAAAAAACCAACTCGGGGATCGATAAAACCCAGTAGCCCACGACACTGTCTGAAGGCAGTGTGATGCTGTCGGAGGCCGACAGCAAGCTCTCGGGAGCGTGGACCAGTGGTGGCCACTTGTGCGGTGCCCACGGGAGAGGGCAGGTCTGTGAGGCAATCCCGCGCGGGGAAATGGTAGGCATTAGTCACCGTTAATCGGCTTAGCTACTTGTTAAATGTCAAGGTGGCAATTTAATGCAGAACATTTAAGTAGTGTCTTTTTTCAATTTTGGTCTGTCCTGAAATAGTACTAGACAGTGTCCAGGAACTGGTTTTAGTTAAATGAGGGCATATTGAGCAATTTTATGTGACTTCTGTGCAGGCAGAAAATTCCATTTGAAAGTATTGGGTACAAAACCCAGCATTTCCTTACTCGTCACGGATGTGTGGGTTGTTACCCTTGGTGAAAACAGGCTCAAAGCATTTAGTTAGTGCAAGTGAGTGATGTACACCAACAGCAGAGGAAACATGGGATCAGTCAGCCAATATTTACTCCTACTGTGGAGTTCTCCTTTTCATGTTATGTGCTGGATGCAGAGGTAGGGACATGGCTGAGACAGCTGCAGTCCTTTGGAGGGAGGGTTAGGAGAAGCTGTTTGTCCCAATGCTAGGTCCGCGTAAATGTGATGGAGCTGGTGGGCAGGATTTAGGCAGTTAACTCCTTTCCGAGATGAGCAGAAGTGCTTGTTTAACTCAGAGCTCCCAGAGGATTCACTGGTCCGGGATGGTGGCGTATGAACCTCGGGAGCGTTGAGTCAGCTGTGCTGGGATGGGTTGCAGTTGCTGGACTCCCATTTGTTTGATCTTGGAAGCATCCAGAAATGGTTTGACTGTTGGTGGCAGTTGGTTTGGTTTGATTTTTAAAGCCAGTTTTCCTCACTTGGGGAGGATCATAGCTTCTGTACCATGCAGAGGTTAGGAGAGCACGGTGTTGGTGATGGCACTGGGGAGCCCGACCAGTGGTTCAGAGCCGTGCGGTTGGGTTGGGTTGGGTTGGCTTAGACCATGGTTGAAAAGTTGGCCATCAGTAGCTCAGCTTTCAGTGTCTGCTACACGAGCCGTGGCTTGCCTGCACGGGGGAAGGCAAGACCAGGCTAGTGGAATGCAGCACTGCAGCGCTGTAGTTGTGATGGGACTTGGTTTGCAAGAATGGTCTTTTGTTATGTGAGAACCAAAACCCCGACATCAGTGTCTTTGCAAGGGGGGCAGGCAGAACTCCCCTCCGCGGTTTGCATATTTTGCAGTAAAGCTAGCCTGAGAGTTAATGTGTTAAACCGAAAAGAGGAACTGGAGGTAGCCAAAAGAGAGGAAGGATATGAGTTAAAAACAGTCCGTTGTCCCCGTGGCCGTCTAGCAGGGCACAGGAACTGGTGCTATCCCAAGGTACGGAGCTTCTGGCTTCCCCCTCGGACACAGGGCTTATGTTTCTTCTCAGAGAGTCATGGAGTTGGAAAGCAGTAATTTAACAGTAGCTTCCAGAGAAATAAATAGGTGTAGGCAGTTTCATACTTTCCTGTAAAGCGTGTTGCTCTCCTGCTGGGCAGTGGGCAGAAAAGTGGGGAACTGTGTGTTCCCCCTTTTTTGTCTCCTCCCGGCAGGGTGGCGTGAACACGTTTTTTAAAACAGCAATGCCGTTCTCATCCACACATTGTTCATTCTGCGTCTTCAAGGTCATGCTACTGATATAAGTAGCATCTTACCGTGTAAGATGACTGCCACCTTTTCCACTGATAGGGTTAGCATTTTTCCTACTTAGCGGTGTTTTCACCAGTTTCTTCAGACACCAGCATGTGGCTAACAGTCTGAGTTTGTCCTCAAGTGATATCCGCCCCGGCTCGGTGCTGGAGCTGTACAGTAGGACACTGCAGTCGGACTGTAACCCTACAGCTGTAACAACAAACCCTTAATGCTGCCATGGGTTTGGGCAGCCTCCCTGTCGTGGTATGCGCATCCTTCCATTGCTCCTGGTGAAAACAGGAGCATGAAAAGAGGTCAAGGGAGAAAAAAGAAAAATATGTATTCGCAGCAAGCACTCTGTGTCTCCTGTTTTCTAAATTCTGTGCAAGCAGTGAGCACCGATGGAGCTCTATGCCAGCTCTGGGACCACTGAAAGCAAAATAAACATCTTTGCAGCATGGGCTGATACATGCTCCCTTTAGAGTCGCGGGCACCTCCAATTAATCATGCTGTCTGTGGAGGAAGAGACTTTGAGGATCAGAGGACATTGCCAGACCTGACGGGCTGATGGAGGGGTGGGCACCACTCAACGTTAAGGGTAAATGGGCTGTGTTCCCAGCCCCAGCGAGTGGGGACGGCCGTGCCTTCCCTTGCCTTCAGGTGAGCGGTGTCTTGTCTATATGCAGAAAAGTCAAATGCTGTAATCCTGGTTTGTGGGATATGTCAGTGGTGTGGGCCAGTGCTCAGTGCTGTGCACGCATTTTTGACTAAAGAGCCTTCCCTCCTTTGTGAGAAAGGCTTTCAGAGTGCAGCTCAGCTGACTGGGTCTCGGCAAGAGATCTATGGGCTGACCAAGGCAAATGACTTCTTGAAATGTTAATGAGTGAGATGTGGCTGGTACCCTGGAGTTGGGGTATCTCTGCACAGCGCCCCTGGTCAGCAAAGAGGGGAATGGCCTGGTCCCCGTTTTGTCTGTGCGCGTCATTACGAGTCCTTGGCATCAGCTGTTCATCTTAACCACGAACCCTTCTGACTTCCTTTAATTTTGTTCATATTGGGGAGGGTAGCACCTTTAAGCGTCTTATGGGCTTTAAAAATTGCACAGGTTAGACAAAATAAATGAAGGAGTAAAATCAGAGGAAGGTTTCAGTAATGGAGCAGATGGGGCTTTTCATTGAGCACCAGCAGAGTGCTTGGTGCCGCAGAGTCCAAAGCCAGAGACATCCTTTGCCCCAAGGCATTTAAAATAGAAGAGACAGATCCAGTCCAAAGCGGGGTACAGGTTGCCAGAGGTGAAGAAAACTGAAAGTGGTGCAAGTGTATGGAGTAAGCAGGTGGCAGGTGCCATGTTTGTGTTTATAAACACATGCAAAGCATGTGCTTACTTGTACTCCCCAGTCAGGAAGATGCCTTTGTCCAGGATTTCGTCAGTGCTACAGCGGTGAGGGAGGAGACAGCTCATTTTTTCATCAACGCAAATGAACTAGTTGTGTTTAAAAATACAATTTTAGGAGTTAATTAATCTGTGGAGACTAGGTCCAGTGTGCAGGAAAACATGGAAATGTTTTCAGACCTTATTTTTCTTGAAAACTGAAAAAGATGATTCTGTACTGTGTACAAATGCAGAGCTATGTGCCTGAACCAATATGTCAAACTGTCATGTGGGAGATTTGGTGAAAAACATCTTGTCCTAAGGGAATAATTTTAAACACTATATGTAGGTTTGCTGCCTCATAAGAGATCATTACTCAAATCTATTCCCTCTTATGGTAGCTCGGCCTCTGCTTAACGGGCGCAGAGTGAACAGAAGCCTATTAACGCATCCTTTAAGAGTGGTTATCAGATGGTAGAGGGGAAACTGATCTCTGATCAGGGAATATAGTGGGTTTTGGCCAGATCCTCTGATTTAGCCTTAACAAGATCAGTAGCAATCCAGGGGCTTCACGCTCGGCTGGCCATCGAGGGCGGCAGCGGTGGGGCCATGCTGTGCCGGGCGGCCGGACCCTGGGCAGCGTGGGCGGCTGAGGCTTTGTCAGAACCGGTGAAGAAGTGTAAGGGACGAGCCCTGGGGCAAGGAGCTGTTCCAGGGATCTTCACCTCCTGTTTGTCACTTCAATCTCGCAGGAAAGCTGAAATGTGGAGTGGAACCCATTCCCAACCAGACCCCTACCAGACTGTGACTGCGCTCTCGCTCCTGCTTGTCACTGCCTCCCGCTCCTTTTGTTGGTGGTGGTTTTGGCAAAAATGAGAGGAATGACATGAGCAGCACCTGATGAGCAGCGTAAACTCGTGGTGCTTCTGTGTAGCATCCACTGTTGCCTTGACTACACACCATCCTTCCCTCAATTAATCTCCTCTCTCACGAGACGATGCATGTAATGCATTCTAGCGCTGCAAGTGAACTCGTTTTTAATGGGATTAGCTTGCCTAAAAATCGGGACATATCTGGGTTTGTGTAGTGTTTGGTGGGGCCGTCACAGTTAAGAGAACACGTTTGTTTTTAAAGAATGCATATGAAGATGCTACATGAGGGAAGAGGCTTTACATAGCAGCTTAATGTGGGCTAAGGAAAAAGAGGGAGTGAGAAGGAAGCTGGAGGGAATGAAAGTGTATATACATGGTGTCTTCAGGAATGAGGAGAGTGTCAGGATCTAATCTCACTGGAGAGAAATGTGTTTTTCCTGGGCTGATGTGAAAAAGCAGTCTGTGGTGTGTGTATTGAATTTTTTGGTGGAGCAGAACTCCTTGTCTTCTCCCTGTGTCCCAGCTGCAGACACTCATGTGTTAGTTACCATGCTGCCATTAATTCTGTGTAAACAAACAAACAGCAACCTTTTATTTTCTGAAGGCATGCATGCCTTTGCAAAGTAGAGCAGAACGAGAGAGCGGCTTCCTAAATGTGCAAGGTCAGAGCAGAGGATACGGGGCATGGGAGAAAGGCTGGGTGAGTCTTTCATGGGCTGTGCTTTTCTCTCTGTTAGCACGTTTGTTTGGGACTTAACGTTTGAAATGTGTTCGCGTGGGTAAAGCCTGCTCAAAAGCTTAATGTGTAGCTTTTACCTAAAAGCGAACTTTAACATTATTAAAAAAAAAAAAAGCTTTTTTAGTCTTTTGGGAATGTGAAGCTGTCTGTGTATGCATCTGCCTCTGTAAAGGAGAGCAGCCTGGCGTTTTTGTCCCGACTGCTTGATACAATTCTTACCACTGCTTTTGTATGTTGTTGTAACTGATGAATGTTAGCAAACTCTTCAGAGAATACTTTGAAATATTTACCTAAAACATACAGTTGGAACTGCAGTAAACAAACTTGCTGGAATATTGGCTGAACACAAGCATGTAAGGGCTGTGAAAATGGCTGGACTTAATTCACTTTCATGTTCGAATGAACGTTTGCAAATATTTCTTTGCCATAGCCACCTAGCTCTTCCGGATGTTGTGGCTGGCTCTTGGAAGTGCCTGTGCGCAAGCTGAGCTAATAATATTAATCAAACCTCATGTTAACGTCCAGGGCATTCAGCGATTATTGCAGGGATTTTCTCTGCTGTGAGCAATTTTGCACAGTTGGCTGGGATATGCAGTGGTGGGTTTTCCTCGTCTTTATCTTCCTCTGAAATAGAGTATGGGTTGCTGCTCAGGACAGGATAATGATACAATGGGCCATTATAATCAAAGTAAAAGGAAGAAATAGTTTCCAGTGCTAGAAATTTAAGCTCAATCCGTGCAGTAACTGGCTTTTGGGACCATCACGACTTCACCCGGTCGTGGTGTGTGAGAAGGTGCTGCCGCCGAGGGGCAGGTGCTGGGTGCGCCGGGTGGAGGAACCCCGCTGTGGTCACAGGCAGCTTGGTGGCTTTTGCTTTGCAGGTGACTGTCCTCCCTGGCTTAACACCCACCATCGCATATGGGAGTCGTGGAGGCTGCCGTGGCCAGGACGTGCACTAATCACAGCTTTTTGGGGTGAGGATACCATCACGGTTGAGCCATTTCCAGACTCCTTTTGGTCTTTGGTCACTTTATTGCTTTGAGTTTCATGCCTTCCATGTGAACACATTGTGTGCTTACATATGACGTTTTATCTCTTATCTCTACCTCAACATTTGCCGTTTTCAAGTGGCACGCGCTCTCCTGCAAACCGGGTAGTTTTACTTGCATCTGTCCCAGGTTCTGTTGTGTCACGTCCTTTGGTTTGGAGAGGAAGTCTCCACCCAGACCATCTCGAGATCTTGGGTATGGAGGATGGCTCTTGTTAGGAGGGTATTGCTTTTATTAATAATACTTATGAATTTCTTGCGGTAGTTGCTAATAGAGGCAGTTGTGCAGTTTAAACATAATTTGTTTGAAAATTCCTTGCTTTCAATTAGGTGTACTTCATGACTGACAGTGATTTATCTGAAACTTGGCAACTGCGAAGCAATGACGTGATGACACCATCTTGCGTTACCTGACTAATTTTAACCTGCTGAATCCCATCAGTCTCTACTAACAATACCCCTCAGGACTGTGTGCGCTGCAGAAGGCGGGTGCTGGGGCACTGCTGGTTTGAAGGAGGCAGGGAGACAGCAAGGAAGGCTAGTGAAACAGGTCTGTCGGGAGGGTATTACTGTTTTGGACAAGTCAGGCAGTATCTCGTGCTTAAGAACATAATTCTCAGGTGGATCAGCACAACTTTAATTTTTTAAGAGAAAGGTTTTTTTCAGAAAAGCATCATAGCTTTGTCAAGACAGAAATATTGGAAAAAAGTAAATTGCACTGAATGTTTCCCTCCATGTTGGCTTTGAGAACACTTGTGCCAATGCAAGCCTTAATGCAAGCTCTCATCCTCTTTTTGTTTTGGATTTGAATGCATCATTTTCTGTGCTCTTTAACAATAGACCAAGAGAGCTTGAGCTCCCACACAGTGGTGTTGAGTTAGGCATCATGTGGACAGCGGCAATCAGTATTAACTTTGCAAACTTAGGATCAGGTCCTGCTCACCTGCTCACCTCACACCTTACTTGAGTTTCCCTCTGAGGCTGATGAATCCTGTTCATCGCTGTGGGATAGGTTTTGCATTGATTCCTTTATCAGTAGTTTGCTTACGAATTTTATCCACAGCAAACGTTTTAGAAATAATTTGCTGATTTACAAGTAAATAGCCTAATTTTTTATTCTTTGGATGCTTGTGACGTATGAACTTCTTCACTTAATCATTGGCTGAGGACCTGCAGATGTCACTGCCTGCGCCGGCACAGCACAGCGGAGCTCTAGCTCTGATCCCGGCCAGGTGCCTGGGCACGTGCAGCCGGGTGCTGGGTCCTGCTCTGGGGACACACTCTCTCTGCCTCTTCTGTTGGTGTCCGCAGCCAAGAGGCCGGTCTCCTGGAGCCCTGCAGTAAATGCTCCTTGCAGAAACACCACCGAGATCCCAGGGCCCCTCGTGACAGCAGTTCAGAAGTGGGACTCTTTCCTCTTTCTCTGCAGCAGAGGAAGAAAGCTGCTGTCACAAAGACTAATCTCAAGGCGCTGGCTTTTCCTGTACCGAGACCAGCATGTCCTGTACGTTCAGGGAGACCTAAGAATAAAATATTGGGTACTGTGTGCATTGTAAGGGATGTGAACAAATACAAATAAGAAAAACATTTCCCTTTCTCAGTTCTCTGCACAATCTCATTTGAGTTTTAAACATTTTATAAGTAAAGTTATTCAGGTATATTTACATTCAGGATAGTAAGTTTAAATTGAACACTTCATCAAATAGCATTTGTTTAGGCAGTCTTTTTTTTTGCCTTGTGATTTTCCCGAAGTAGCACCATAATGTCAGCTTAGGATTTACTGGTCCGCACTACCACAGCTGCTAGCCGTGTGTTGGTGGAGCAGCTCGTGCTGTTCCCTGCCCTGCGCAGGGCCGCCGTGCACACAGAGTGCTGCCAGTGGGCCAGCTCTACAGCACAGATGTGCCCCTCGTGTTAAGGGCTGAGGTGGAAACACTCCCCTGGGGAGGTAAAAACGCTTGTCACTTCAGAGGCATGTGCAGGGAGAGGGTCTGGGGTGTGATGGGGCTCAGGCGTAACAAGAAAGAAGAGTAGAAGTTCCCCGCGTTGGAGCAAAGGCAGGCTGTGCCAGTGGCGTCTCTGCCTGCTGAAACTCTGCATTTGGGTCTTACACCGTGAACTCTGCTCTGTGCTTCAGCTCTGCTCCTCAGTACTGCTTATTATCAAAACTGACTTAAAAAACGCCAACTACAGGGGACTGTAATCAACTTCGGAGTTTAGAGAATGTGAGCATCTTTGACCTGCTGATGTTGGATTCTTTATTCGAGCAGTGAATGAGGGTATCCTACAGAAATGCAAACCCAGAGCGCAGCTGTGTTAGGCTGAGGTGTGTAACAGAGCTTTGTGTTGATTTTGCACATGGTTGCACTAATGTAGCGCATGGCTGAGCAGGCAGCAGCACTGCTCTGGAGCTGCGTTCCTCCTCCCGCCGTTTATAGCATCGTGTCCCCAGGTTCTAATTAGTTTCTCTGTATGGTGTTATGATACTGTTTTGAATATGAGCATCTCTGACATCCTATAATCAAGCATTAAAAGCATTTTCCAGTTTAAACTAGGGACTTCCAGACTAGCTGAAGATTATTTTTTAATATCACTGTGATGGTGTAACAAGCTGTTCGGTTCCTGTTTTCTATCAGGTATAGCAGCTGGTTAAGTGAAAGAAACACAACTTGCCCCATGAAGTGTGGTAAACCCGCACTGCTCGGCTTTGTGGAACATGAGAAAGATGATGTGAAGAAAAGCCTTAAGGAGGTTAAACATTCACAACCATTTTTTGGCATCTTTGGCATGCTCCAGCATCACTCTCAGCCCTGTGCGATGGGAACTCTCAGGGTCTATCAGAGACGTTACGGTCCCTGCATTAGCTAGTGCCGTAGCGGGTCTGGTCTTACCTCTTGTGCTCTGGGTGAATATGAACGAAATGGTGGATGAGAGGAAATGCAGGCTGCCTGTCAAGATGTTGTTGGCTTTTTGTCTTGCCTTGCACTGCTCTTCTATTTACTCACTGGTTTTATCCCACAAAAAGCCCTCCTTCCAGGGCTGAGGGGGGGCTGTCTGCATCAGCTCGGGCTTCCTCCCTGCCAGAAGCAGTGGTGTTCCTGGAGGTGCATTAGTTCCAAGAGGGTTTTCTGCATTCCTGGGCTGGCAGGCTGGCTCCTGGGGAGAGGGGAGCAAGCCCCAGCCTGCGCTGGCCACCAGGCTGCCCAGCCCCAGCCAGGGTGGACAACAGCCGCTGCCTTGCCATTTCAGAGGGTCTGTGAGAAGGACCCTGTGGAGGGGCTGTTGAGGACGTGAGGAGTTACAAGGCAAGGGCTGAAGTTTGGGGGGTTTTGTCTTTGGGCTGTTTTTGGGGATTTGACTATGCGCAGTGGGGAAGAACTAAAGAAGTGGTGGATTTCAGTGAGGAAGAAGGTGATACAAGAAAGATGTCCCTGGCTGCGCTGGGCAGAGAGAGGGCACGTGCAGCAAGGCAAATTTTGAAGACAAGAAAAATGTATTTGCAACAGAAGAAATGTATTTGCAAGAGAAGAAAGAGAAGATTACTTGAAAGTACTAAGAATGGAAGCAAGGAAAAATAATGGAGTGAGGTGGGAATGAGTCATGAGTACATGGTAGTATACTTTGGAAGGAACAATTCTAGCTACTCTTCATATTAACTGTGAAATCCGGAGGAAAATGGCCTGGGACATCGTTTAGGATGTGTCAGTTAAACTCTTTAATTTCTGTGGTTAACAGAAACTAATGGTGGCTAAAGATCATACAAAGTCCTAAAATGAAGAAATAATATGAAAAATGTAATCGTGGTGCTCCATTAAAAGAGGTGAACAGGAGACCTGCGCCCATAAGAGACCGATGATGGGAATGACCTGGAGGACATGGAGGGTTTGGGGCTGGTTTCCTGCTTGGGGAAGCTTCAGTATCAATTTCAAATAGTGGAGGGTGCACAGGGAGTGAAAATTCCCAGTTGTGCTACAATCCAGGACACACATAATCAGTCTGTATACATCCCCAGCATTCAAACGTATTGATGCCTTACTTTAAAACAAGTGCATGTGAAAGAGAATATTTTTGGTGTTTTTCTGGCATGGCAAAAAATCAGCCAGAGAAGCTTGCTGCGGGGTGGGAAGAGGGAGCTGTACCAGTGGCAGCGACGCCATGTCCCTGAGCCAGCGGATGCCATGGGTGCAGGAGCTGGGGCGCGGGCTGGTGGGGCAGAGGCGGGTGCAGAGACACTCCCTGCATGCTGCCGGTTGTGTGAGTTGATGGGGTTGCATTGCACAGTTTTCCTAATGCTCTCTCTGTGAACCCTTTCCAGCCCACGACCTTCCCCCGAGCAAGACCTCGGCCACGGCGCAGACCGGCAGCCACCTGCAGTGCCTCTCGGTCCACTGCACGGACGACGTGGGCGAGGCGAAGGGCCGGACTGCGGTGCCGACGTGGAGGTCCCTGCACTCGGACATCTCCAACAGATTTGGGACTTTCGTGGCCGCCCTAACTTGAACAAAAGAAATTATTTTTTTTCTCTTTTTAATTTCAAAGGGCCGCTACTGCTAGGTGGACTATTTTTCTAGGTTGGTACCTGCTTAGTGGCATATGGACTGGAAAGGGTTAATTTAAAGTAAACCTCAACTTTTTTTTAATCTTCTGCCACAGTATGTTACCAGTGTTAACCCTTCTGCAGTTAGCACACTTTTGCTTAAGATTTTCCTGCTAGACCACTTTTTCCCATTATTCTGTAACCTTGGCATACATTTATAGATGAGGCCTTTTCCTTTTTCATCTCAGCGTATGTCCAAGTCACGTATGTCATAATAAGACAAAGATCCTCCTCCTCCTCCTTTTCTTCCTCATTTGCTTTGTTTTTCTTTTTTTGTTTTGCTTTGTTCAGTGCTTATTACAATGGTGATCCTGAAGAACAGCAGTTCAGGAATAAACGCCGGTTAAAGTGAAATGGTCATCATTATATTATATATTATATTGACACCCAGCTTTTGCCAGTCACATACAAACCAAACAGTTAATGCTCTGTTGAATATTCAGGCAACGAGCCTGCCCTTTCCTGAGAAAATTATGTTCTGTTATTAATAACATTCAGCCTTGTTTGCTCTCCACCTCCCCCTGCGAGGCAAGGACGATCGTTCCTGTATTTACCTTGGTGAAGCCCAGAGACGGAGCTCTGTCATGAACGGGCTGGTTCAAACACAGCCGGGGAAGGTATAGAGAAGTTTTTCTAAATAAGTCTAACAGGAAGTTTGCTTAATAATTGAGAGTCATTATCTCCTCCACTGAACGCCCAGGCTCCCTCTCTGCCTGCGAGGAGGAATGGGGGGTGCTCCCCGGCGTGGCCGCTGCCTCCTGGTCCTGGTGATGCTCCCACCTCCCACTTTATAACTGCTGGAGAAAAAAATCCCCCAGAGCCACTGCGCACCTCCTGCGTGCGCTGTCCCACGGCACGGTGTCCTGGCGCAGGAGCCAGCGCCTGTGGCGCGGCTGGGGCTGGGTCCATCGCCAGCTGTGGCCGGTGTCCCCAAAGCCCTGCCAGGTGGCACTGCCACACCCTGCCCATTTTTCACCCATTTTTAGCTGAAGGAAGACGCTGTTGATCGGAAGCGGAGTCCAGCGTCCCACGTGCTTGTCTGCAGGGCCCCCCGGCTCCCGCCATGGCCATCCCAGTGCAGTGGCAGCAGTCGGGGGATGGCCCAAGCGGGGAGATGCGGGAGGCTGTATGCCCAAGGTCAGCGTTTCCTAATCTGCCAGGGCAGGGAGACCCTGCATTAGACCCCCCCAAACTCATTCAAGGCCCCGTTTTTGCCACGCATTGAAGAACAGTGTTACTGGATGCACACAATAAAAGGAAAACCATACTTTCCTGCTTGTGGTAGATAATACTCATTCGAGAAGAAAGTTGGAAGCAAACCAGATAAAAACACGACTGACATGAGGATCCAACACTCCTGTGGTTTTACGTAACACTGTCCATTATTTGTGTATCCTCTGAGTACAGGAGTGTGAGCTGTCCCACCCTGCTCAGGCCAGCTCACTTTCTTCTGCTCCCTGAAGCTTAATAACATCACTGGAGATTTAGGTTTTAGCTGTGAAATAAAGGTCGGCCTCTCTAGGGTTATTTATTACTTATGTCAAGAATTCACAAAATGTGTCTCTCCTCAAGGGATGGAGTTTGAAAACTGCTTTGTATTTTATCTTCGATGATTGTGCTGGGCCTTTAATTATTTTGAAGTAATGTTCTCAGTAGACACCAACAGAGAGGAAATTCTGCCTAAAATGCCGATGGCACAGGGTGGTCTGAATCCTCACTCTCGGTCATATGTGGCTTCAGAGAGACTCACAGTGTTTGGAAATGTTATTTGAATGTGCTCTTATTAACCATGCATGGATTGATTTCCTCTTATGGGCCTGGTCAGTGACTTGACTTGGGATAAATTTGGATAGTTTTGAACCTTGATTTTCAATATTATTTTACTTTTTATTGAAGCTGGAGCTGCCATGAGGATGAGGATTTTTGCCCATCCTGGAGCAATTGGCTGTGGAGCTGCCTCACGCCCGCTTGGTTTGGAACAAAAGGATGGGATGTTTTGTACCTTCTGTAAGTGTGTGTGCCACTGAAAGCTCGGAGCTCTCCCCTGTACATGCAATAAAATATCACAGTCCCTAGTAAAATATCTCCTGGTAGAATAATAATTGTCAACCCCGACTCTGGAAGATGCCTCTTTGCCTGCGATTTCTTAAGTCCCAGTTCTTTAAACTTGTTTAACTTTAAATCCTGTCTAGCAAAGCACTTGGGGGCTGCTGAGCTGAGGGGTGTTCTGTGCCTTCCGGGGCGGGGGTGAGTGGTGCCGTGGTGGGTTTGGTCTGCAGCTCCCACCCTGTCCTGGCAGCTCCTACCCGTCCCAGCTGGGTGGGTCTTGCAGTAACCCCAGCGAAACACATGCCTAGGCATATGATACCGCGTTTCAGCACTTACAGCTGAAAATTTAGGAAGAGTTCATGGTCTGGTGGCATTCCTGTACCAGAGTGCAGCCCTGATGGCTTACTTCTTTGTTTTTAGTTTTTCCTGCTGCATTCAAGAGAACAGGTTTTTCAGGCTTCCTGAGGTCAGGGATGCACACCCTGCGCTACCAGGAAGGGACCTTTCAGTGAACGCTGCATCAAACATTTCAGATTGCTTTTAAAGAGAAATCCTCCTTTAAGTAGAAATGCAGTGACTCAGTTGGTCTCACCCACCCTTTTCTTCTGGTTTGATCTCTGCAGCTTGTGCTTCTCTCCTGGAGTTGTTCTCCTCCACTGGGGACTTACTTTTTCGCTTGCTCGTAGAAATACAAAGTGGAAGCAATTCCTTAAAAACCAATGGAATCCTAACAGTTTTAAATCCTATGAAAGGAGGACGGGCTATACTGAAGTCAGGGGACGTGTCTTCAGCTGCTGAGCTGTACAGCATGGAAGTGCGGGAGCTGTGGCACGCGGCTGCTGCTGGGTCTGCTCCCGCATGGCTGGCACTGCTGGGCCCGTGAGGTGGATGCAGTGGGAGGATGGGATTTTTAGATAGTGAGGAGTTAAAAACAGTGGTTGACTGTCTTCTGGGCCTTGTTGTCCATGTAGTTTTGCTGAATAATATGGTCAGAGGCAATCCTTTTGCTAACCTCCTATCCATTCGATCTTGCTTACTTCAAGTGACATTATCAACTGAGCAAAAGGAGGCGTTGCAAGCTCTACTCGGGGCAGCTGTTAGCAACGCCAGGACCGACCTGCGCTTTCATGGTTTCTTTGCTTTTTCCCAAAGATCAAAACAGAAGCGGTACATATGACTGACCAGGACAAGCATCACTTCATGCTCATAACCTGTTGTATTTGGTACTGACAGCATATGCAGAAGGCTAGAGCTTTGTCGCAAAGCTTGTGTTGCCTGCAGTAATTTCATTATACTCATTTTCTCCATTAATTTGACACTGAATGCACTGATGATTTTTTTTTAACATATATAAAATATCAGCATAGCCCTACGTGGTAAGAATTGAAATGATTTAATTTTCTGAATAATAATACTTCCAACTGAAGGATGTTTGAGAGCTGTAGGTTAAAAAAGCCTGTTGTGCAAAAGGTAAGTTGCACTCTTCTGTGGAGAGGGAAACTGAGGCACAGACAGCATCAACCCGAGCTGGGTCAAAGGCACGTCGGTGGTAGAGCTGAGCTGTACCCGAGGTCTGACCTCTGCTCACGGTCCTCATTGTTGAGCTGCACGGCTCGAGGCTTCCTTCCTTCGGAGGATGAGCCGGTGCAACAGAGGGTGAAATTTTATGAGCTACGTGTTCCCCAAATGACTGGGTAAAGCCAGAATAATGTAAACTCGTACCTGCTTGTCCTATAGGGCTTCCAGACAGGGGGGACATTGTACCAAGAAGTTAAAGACCTGTGGTAAATGTGCCATTAAGATATGCACGATCTTTGCTTTGTATTGTGAGCAACAGCTAAAATGCGGCTTCGCATTTGTTTTCGAGACTTCTCCCTGCCTTGCCTGGCGTTTTCAGTTCTCCCCGCAGCCCCGTGCCCCAGGTGCTGGGTAGGGGGGAGCCTGGACCTGACCTCCTGACCCAACTCGCTGACTCCTTTGATATTTGTTAAAAGAAACTGCGCACTTAGTCTTCAACTTAAAGTGTAGTAACAAACTGAGTAAAATCTCTCTTGCATTTAAATTGGGAGGAGTGATAAAATATCTCTTTGCCAAAAACAAGAAAGAATAGGCCTTATTTATTAAATACTCTTGCGAATTTTCTCCAGATCACTTTTTCCTAGGGTTACTAGTTCCCCACTTTTCTAGCTCGGTTGTTAGACCATCAGTGAGAGAGAGTTTAGACTCATTTTTGTTTAGTTATGGTGACTTTCATCAAATAGGTAAGGATTTCCTTGTGTGGTTAGGGTGGAAGAGAATGAGCATCAGAATTATGTCATCTGGGTCACTTAGGGAACTGTTTCAGATACTGTATGTCTACGTGGTCATTCTGAGGCTGGCTGGCCTTCCCAAAGCAGGAATCGGTATGAGGCTTCCAGGCACCAACAGTAAGGCAAAATGTTCACACCTTTGGTAAGGAGGGAAGGGGTAAGGTGAGCACAGGTCAGCGAAACGCGCCGGCTGCTGGGAGGGCGGGAGGAGGTGGGGGGTGGGTGGGGGAACGCAGACAGAAACAAAGCCGGTAAATTTTGATTATTTTTGTTAAGCCGCAGTGTAAGGTTTTCTCAACTACTAGATTCACAGCTGTTCAATGGATGGTGTGTAAGAGCATAACCCATTTTTATAGAATTGTTTCTCCTTTATTGCTTAAGGCTAATGGAGGAAATAGTCTAATTTTGTCTTAGAAATTCTCTATTAAAATTGTTGGTTTGAGTCCATCCGCTCATAGATTCTGACTGATGAAACTGCAGGCTGTGATTTCCGGCAGTTATAACTTTATCACTATTCACTACCCAAGAATATTACAGCTTTAAAACAGCCTTAAGCAAAAGGATGTTATTTCTTTGTACTAAATTTGGTTCATGGAAAAGAAAAAAAAACTCAAAACACTGGTAATCCGTACTGCATAGCAAACTCTTCTGAAAAATGTTATTGCACATGTAAAATATGAAAACTTGACTCTGCTGTGTGTTAGGCAATCCTGTAATCTTTTTTCTTTTTTTTTTTTTTTTTATTCTTGTTAAATTCATTTCTTAAATGCTTGGTTGGAAGACTGTGACAATAGCTCATGAAATTGAGTGTTATTTTTCTTTCTTTTTTTTAAATATGTAAAGTGCAGTCTTCTGTATTCATGCATATTGTACATATCTGTATATGTTTTACTGAGCAACTAAATAACAATAAATATGATGTTAATGGTGGCTATTGTATATTTCATACCATGTTTGTTAGTTTTTGCAGTAAGTCCTTTTTCCCCTAAGATGTGAAGAAATGAAACGATACTATTCACATACAGGTAAACCCTGGGCCTCGCGATGATCAGTACAAATTTTGCCCGTGATCTGGGGACATCCTCACTAACAACTGCCTTCCCTCGCTGATAGGACTGTCACGCAGGACCGGATGACTACCGGATGGTGTGGGGATGCAGTTTGTTCCTGGCACTCCTAGGCTTTGCAGATTCCTCTCTGCCTGCAGTAAGGTGACCTTCTGCCCCGGCAGCCTGGCGGCGCAGGTCCCCGGGAGCTCGTGGTGCAGCCCTGCAGCCAGATCCAGCCCCTCCTGGTTCAGACAGTGACGGACATGGAGATCACGAAGGTTGGAACTAACTGGAGCAATCAGAAACGTCTTTTTAGCTAAAGTCATTTCTCCTCTGATATAACAGACAGCAAATCCATGAGGTTTGCTGAGCTACCCTGTCTATAGTAAACGGGGCTCAATGAGGAACGATAGACCTCCCCAGGAGCAGCAGCTGAATTTTGAGGAGGCTCCTCCCTGGGTTCAGAGGATCCCTGGTACAAGAGGAGGTTCCTCCTGACCTTATTGTAAGCTGGAGTGCTGGATCTTCCACAGCACTTCTTCTGGCAAGATTTTTGAGCTGAATTCCATGAATAAAAAGTAAACAGGCTAGAGCTCTCACCAAGATTCTTAAAAGTCCCTTCATCTCTGTTATTCAAATTTCAAACTCTTAATCCTTTCACATTCCTGCAAGTTGTCCAAGGAGTCCTTCAGGAGGACTATCATATGGTATTTTCCAAAGCAAAAAAAAAAGTGCGTAATAGCCCAGGCAATGTTCAGACACGTCGTTTTTGAACCAAAGAAACAGCCTTCCATATCTTTCATACTCGCAGGAAACACAGAAGTGGTGCTCAGCCTCGCGTATTTTTTTCCATTTGTTCAGCATGTGCTGAGGTGCAGAAAGCTGTAGAGCGCTTGCAGCACAGCACTGCGCTTTCTGGTGTGCAACGTAACAGGATGAGCCACTGCGTCTCCCGCACAGGCAGCGAGCTGTGCCCATATCTCAGTAGCATTTCTATATGCTGAATTAGGTATCTAGTAACGCATACGTAATGCATCAAAACATAAACAAAGTACCAAGACATTGTATTCCATCCAATCCCTCTACAATTTTTTGTAACATTGAAAGCACAAATGGAAAAATGAAACTGTTTTGAGAGCCATTTCAAGTCAGTTGAGGAAGAAATCTTTGCTTAATTTTCAAACCATGCTTTTAATATTCTTGAAGGGACAAAACAATGTGTGGAAGAGAAGTGTAATCTGCTTTAAAGATGTGAGTTCACCTCTTGTTATGTAGGTATAGAGGTAGCAGACACAAATTTGTTAACTTTGGCTATAAAAAGCTATTTTGTTTTGAAATGTTCTCTCTTACTAAATCTGGTAATTATGTTAGATACTTTGTAACTCTAGCTTTAAAAATAAGTAACTTGCTTACTTTTTTTCTGCATGCAACCCTTCTGAGAAGTAAATCTTCTATTTTCACAGCTTTTTGCTCCTTGCTGTGTAAGTAGTGTGCATGTTTTTCCCCAACTTTCAGCTCAAAACCATTGAAATTATTGAAATTACTTTTTCAGTACTGGTGTGTTTTTAAGTTTTGACTTCTTTTTGATCCTGAGAGAGAAATATAAACAGCGTTCCTGGCAGCTGTGCGGTTCCTTTTTTGCAGTGGAAACCCACAGAAGATGAGACCTTCCCCTCTCCCCATACAGCCACCAGTTCCCCTGCGGGACCGGTGCCCGGTTTGGTGGCAGGGAGCTTCTGGTGTTCCTCATTCCCACTGATGGCTCCTGACCCCTCTCCAGCCCATCCCCAGAGACGCTTGCAGGATGGTGACCCCGTACGTTGAGAGCATTAGGACCCTCTCAGCTGCTGGGTATTTGAGACGTTTGGTGCAGCTTCAGTCTCAGCCACTTTGCCCAAACGCTGTCTTGGGATTCTCCGGGCCATCCTGCTCGCCTCCATGTGCCCTCTCTCTGTTGCAGCATTTCTCTTTCTCCTCTTGTCACCTGTGGCTCTGGAGCTTGTCTGGAGGGGACGGACCTTCCTGCAGCATGGCCGTGGCTGGAGCCACCTTGGTGCTGCCTGGCAGCCAGCTGGGCAGCGAGCGGCTGCTGTGGGGCAGCTCCCCAGAGCCTGCTCCCCCCCAGCCTGCGTAGCACAGCGTTGCTCCTTTTATTGCCCTAGTTATTCCAGTAAAACTGGCCATGAGCTCTGTTAATAGTTGGATTCATGTGGCTCCTCTGGTGCGCAATGGCTGTTTCTCAACAGCCAGAGCTGCTTGTGTGCAAAGGCTCCTTTTGCTGCTGCCAGCAGCCAGAGGTGCCCCTCCTGCACCAGCAATGCTCCTCTCTGAGCTCCTGGCTCTGAAAAGCCAGCAGGAGCTCGCTGTTTGCTGTGCATCACGTTAACAGATGAAAATAAACTGATTGATCTTTGATTTCCTACTCCTTGTGCTGGCTTTACTTGTCATCTGGTAACATTCGTGACCTTTGGTGATGCTGGCATGGTGCTTGCTTACCCTGAACGCTTGCCTTCGTGCCCGGTGCTCTGTGCTCAGAGGCTCGTTTCTGGTCTGTGTCAGTGTTAAACAGGGATTATAGTTTATTAACTAAAGAAAAACACGTAGTTGGTCAGAGAGCTTTTATAGTTCTTGCTCTTCTAATCGTTGTTCCTTGTGCCCTGAGACTGTGCCGGGAGTTGAAATCTGGCTGTAGCCGTGTCTCTTTTCCCAAGCAATTTAACTGATTTAATTATGTCCTTTGAGTTATTTCCTGCACAAGGCTTTGGCATTCCTGTCACGGAGGAGACCCTATAAATATGTATTGTATGTTCAGCAGTCAGGGATCCATTGGCAAGGCAGCTGGATCCCATGTGCCGAGATCTGCCTGGCCCCTCCGCAGCCGCCCGGCAGCACCAACAGCTGGGAACATGAGTATTCATGTGGCAGTCTGGGCAGCTCTGCCCCTGCATCGCCAGCATGCGTGCTTTTCAGCGGGGCGGCTGCGAGCGTGGCAGAGCACTTGGCACAGCTCTCGGACAGATTTGGCCGTTAGGAGCCTGCTCCCCTCCGAACCTCTCAGGCCATGGCAGGAACACGCGTGTCCAAGCCAGGGCAGAGCTGCACACAGCAAAGATGGACAGAAACATGTGCTGCGTTGCTGTTTGTGGGCTTCTGTGTGTGACTCCAGAGTCATTTCAACCCCCTTTTCCCAGGTGGTTGTCTGTACTAGCTGCTTACAGACTGCTGCTGGTTTTATGAGAGTATGGCAGAAGGCATCACTTTCCCTGCAAACCAAAGTAAATAAACACAGGAATGAAAATTTGGGTCAGTGACATCCTTTTGGCCGAGAAACTTCTTAGAAAATGGAATTATGATGGGTTTCTTTCAATATGGATTGAGTATTTCCAAAAGTCTCCAAGCTACATCCCTGAAGCAGTTACTTTCCTGCCCAGTGACCAGAGTTTGTAGCCTCCCCAGCAGTTTTAGCTTTATGGCCAATAACATCACACGAATTTTGCTTGTAAGATATCAGGTGAACTTCGTAATATTGTGCCTGCCGAGCAGAGGTGGAAATAGAGGTGATGTCTGTTCTGAGCTGTCCTTCTTTCTGAGACATTGCCAGAGCTTATTAATGATAGTGCAGAAAGTGGAGGTGACAAGACCTGAAGAAAATCATTTAGGTCGTCTTTGGTTAATTAGTGCAGGATTGCTCCCTGTTCTCTAATTCCCAGAGCTCTGACCAGCACAACTAAAATTGACAGAGCGGGGGGTGGGGTGGGGTGGGTGTCTTAACCTTTTAGTTAAAATAAAAACAACCAACCAAACAACCCTTTATCCCCAGCTGTAGAGTGGGGATAACGTTTGAAGTGATGGAAGGGGAAAAGACCCCACCGGCCGTACAGGCTGCGTTGGAATCACACCACCTTTTTTCCAGCACTTGCAGACAGTGGTGGGTTTGTGCATCTGCAGAGCCCAGGCAGGTGGGCGTGCAAGGAAGCTCCCTGCAGGACCCTGGTGGCCTCTGGTCCTGGGATGGTGCATGGGTGCATGGCAAGTGGGTGGGATGCGGGATGTGGGAACAGAGGCTCCTTCATGTTCTCACTTGGCCTTGGACGCATAGTCACTGCAAGACCTGTAAGCCATCGCTTAGCCTCATTATTTTGTGTTATATCTTGCTTATATCACCACCTGTAAAACTGGCACACGGGAAAAGCTGTGAACCCTGGTTAATGTTTGCTGTGTGCTTTTAGGGGCTAATGTTATGAATCCACAGACAAAGAAGCTGTTGAAATGTCACCCCTAAATTTCATCTAAATTTGATGTTAAAACATTAATTTCATCCTCCTTCTTGAAGGAGGCTGAAAAGTTTGGTGTTAGGAGGGCTCATGTCCTGCTGAAACATCCTCAAGGGTTTGTAATGCATCGGGGTTAACTGGCAGAGAATATTCAGTGCCGAGCTTCAGGAGGTGGGAACTTTTCTCAGTTTCCTTTTATNCTGGGCTTGCAAGAAAACTTTACTGTGTAAATTTGCTCTTTGTGTTGGGAGTCCTTTGTTTAAACAGCATTGTGAGCTTGCTGGGGAGGGATGGAAAGAGGGGGAGCTGGGAGGAAGAATTTGAAAAGCCCTGACCCCTGATGAATAAAATCCAGCACATTAACACATTCTTCAATAAATTCATGATTGCAGATAAGGTGGGAGTCCCCAGGGCCGGGCTTTTCATTAACCCCCTGCTGGCTAACCCAAACAGACGGCAGTGTTTTGTTAGCGCGCTAGGACAAGCAGACCCCTTTTGTGGTGGAGGGGCCGAGTGCACATGGGGAGATCTCCTATAGGAAGCCAGGTTACAAAATGGGACTCTATTTCAGAACAAACTCCTTTTGGTTAGTTTGATGAGATTACAGAAGGGAAAAGGCTTTAACAAGGGGCTTATTGAAGCTAAGTAACTGTTCTGAATACAGTGAGGACCAGGGCAGAAAACATACGATTCCCAAGTAAATAGGCGCCTCTACAGTATGGCTAAAACAACAAAGCTGCACATGCTCAGCGTGGTTATTATGTGGCATGCGGGGATGCTTGGAGGCGTGAACACGTGTGGGACTCCTGCAATAACCTGCGCACGGCACCAGGCGCACGGCCTGGCACCGCCGGCCAGGGCTGCCGTGGTGCCGACAAGTCCCTTCATGCCACTTAGCATCCACGCACCACTCTGGGCCACAAAGCGGAGTTTGTTCATTCCTTCGTTCGCAACAGGCCATGTAACCTCTGGCAGACTCTGAGTTGTGAGTGTGCTGGTCCAACGCTGCATGTTTGCGTGGCGGAGGGCTAGTGGGTCTCGCCGCTCCCTGTGTAGCCTCCTGCCCACACAGGCCTTGGTGTCACCCACAAGCACAATGCAGTGAGCAGGCTGGTGTCACTGTTCCTGCTGGAGGATGCTCAGGTCCCCTCCTTGCTGCTGCTGGCAATCCTGCTCCCTGCCTAGGAGTGGTTGGGCAAGTTTATGTCCATTTGTACCTGCACCGGGATTACCGTTTTGCTTGAGTAACTGCTCTTCCTAGCATTCATCTATCCAATGCATTTGTACGGAAGAGCTGCATCCCTTCTCAGCTGTCGCTGTGGGGCACAAGGTGAACTGGGCTGTTAGCCCCTGCACACAGGCCAGCCCTGCACCCCTGTGCCCCTGGCACCCCTCTTTGCACCTGCTGTGCCTCAAAGGCACCCCAAGAGCAGCTGCCTGGCTACGGCTGGCATCCAGGCCAGCTGCACCACACTCTGTAGCACGCTGGCATTGGAGAGAGGGGCTGGGACACATGCACTATGTCCACAGTGTGCGTTGCCCGTCTTGCAATGTTTTAGGCTTTGAAACCTTATTTGTTCTTCTCCCTTCTGAGTGGAAAGCCTACTCGGCAAATATTTTGCTTTTGTAGAGACCTATCCCCAAAAATGCCTCCCTCCCATACTAGGAAGGTCTTCTGGCTTGTTTATTAGACTATTTGCATTTTTAAATGGTCTGAATTCTGTGGCTTGTGCTCCCAAGTCTTGGTCTGCCCAGCAACTCAGAGTATCACTCAGCCCAAAGAAATGTGTTTTGGGATAAAACCCAGAAAAATCATGAGTTTGTCTCAGGTTCCTGCTGCCTGCCAGTAACAATGCTGTGCCTTTCTCAGGCTGCCGTTGCACGAGACTGCCCGTCTCCCTGAGAGTTAACATGCCTGGTGGTAGTGTCCAAGCCTTTCACAGGGCAGCTCATGCCCAAGTCAAGTGAATCCTGTCCTTTGGGAATAAAACCAGGTATTCTGCATGGGACCCCGGCATACCTGCACACAGAACCAGCTGTGCTCTGTTGCGCACCTCTCCTGCAGATGATGGCCACTTGCATGTCCTGCCAGCTGCTGGAGCCAGCACTTCTGCATGTGGGCTCTGCAGTGCTGAAGGCTGGAGGCTGAAGGCAGCATCAACCCTGGCAACTCATACCTTCTGACTTTGCAGACGTAGCCTTCTTCTAACGCTGCTTTTTGGTGTGCAATTTCATTTACGTATTATACATAATTTCAAAGTATTTCCCCTTGCTGCTAACAGAAGCATTTTGTTAATTTCCACGGAAAATAATTCCTCTCTTAGAGGAACTGAAGGTGTTCCAGACCTGACTGTGCTCCTGGCCCCATCGGCACTGCATCTCCTCTTGTAAATGCAAGGAAACACCACGCACATACATGGCTGAACCTTCCTAGGGAAAAGAGTGAGGAATGAGCTATCCTTTCCTGTAAGCTCCCTGCCCTGCTCATGAGTACGAGAGCCATTCCTGCAGCTCCAGAGAAGTCAGCCTAGTCGTGGGAGGACCAGCAGGGTGGCAAGGCTATGTGGGGGTGTGAGCATTTTGGGTCAGGGAGATCTTGGCTCCCCCTGTGTCATGGCGGGTCTGGGAGATGCTGGATTTGGATTGCGGCAGTGCCCGTGCCCCTGCATGTGCCTGGGAGAGCCTCAGGCTTTGCGCTGTGCTCCTCATCTGCTCTACTGGCAACTCTGCAGTGATATTGGGGAAATGGTCGACGATTTAAGCCTGAAATCCCTTATAAGCAAATACCATGTCTGCTGTAGCCTTCTCTCCCAGCAGCACTGTGAGCAAATGCAGCAGGGGCTGCTTTCATTCTGTTTTAAACTATTTAAATTTCCAAGGTTAATAAAGATAGAGAGATGTGTGTTATATTTGTAATTAAATCAAATTGTCTCAATTCATGGACCCTCAAGGTTCCTTATTCTTGATGCGGTGAGATTAGGAATTGCCAGTGTCCCTAATTAACGGCTGATACCCTCAGCTCTGAGATCTCCTCGTGTCTAGCGTCATGCTCTGCACGGATTTCAGCCTGAAATAACCCCAGTGACTTGCGCTGTGTGTGAATAACCTCCTAAACGTGTTTGCCTTGTAAGCTTGATACACCTTATCAAGGCTCTTGCTTACAAGCCCTAGTGAAGGTAGCCCATTGTGTTGAGAGATTACTGCTGCTTCAATGCAATTTAATATTTTACCATTGCTCCATCTCATTGACAAGAAGCACCTGGAAGAGGAAAACCTCATTGTTTGGGTACGTAGAAACAGTGGGCTCAGGGTCCAGCCGTGGGCACCTGTGAATCACTGCCTGTTCGCCTTGTGCCAGGCTGAGGGGCATTTCCTTCTGAATATCCCAAAAAGCCCTCTCCCAGCACTGCTGTCCTAGCAAAGGGAGCGGGTTTAATGTTTTGCACACATGGCTCTGCGAGGCTGACATGTTTGACTGGAAGGAGCAGTCGCAGCTCCTTCCCATGGAAAATCCATCTGTTCCCCTGCATTCCCTGGTGCGTGGGGTCTTGGTGCCGGGGCGGGGGTGACAGCAGAGCGGGTATTATTTGCTGTGCACCCTGCTCAGCTGAGTGACGCTGTGCCACACTGGAGGTGGTTAGGAGGGATCACTCAGGCATGTTTCCCCCCTTCCTTTTCCTTCACTTATTATTTGAGACTTTGCTTTGTAAGAAAAGCCTATTTTTTACATGTTGGGGCTATGTTATTCATTCCCTTTGGCTGTGTTCGTGCTCCGCAGAGGGCTGCAGAGCCCGTTGGAAAAGCCCCGAGGGCAGCCTGTGCTGGAGGGACAGAGCCCAGGTGCCAGGGCCGGGCTGGGCAGCAGGGGGCTGCAGAAAGGGTCTTTTCAAGGTGGAGGTCTGGGGATTAATCTGAAGGCAAGGGGTTTGTGGTTTTTTTCCCCTGGAATAATTTAAGTTCAGCTCTTTTCAGACACTGGTAACCCTCCAGCAGGACTGCAGAGGTATGGTTGTGAGGCAGTGGGAGCGTGCTTGCTGCTCACCAGCTGGCCCCAGGACTGCTGAGCCCCGCTGAGCTGAACGTGGGCGCTGGCTGCAGGAGCGCTGCCCATGCTGGGAACAGTTGCATGGACTCCCAGCCTTGGCCCCGACCACACTTGGCTAATATCTGCTCATCTCAGCAGGATCTCGGTTTCAGGTTGGCCTCCCTCATGGACCAGCAGCATGTGCTGGTGCTGGCAGCCCGCAGCGCGAACTGGGCTGTTGTTGCTCTCCATCCTGAGCAGGCTGTTGTTGAACAGTCATTAACTGATGGTAACTGGCCCAGTTGCTGGCCTAGCTGGGTAGGTGGTCAGCCCGGGCGCTGCTTCCCAGCTCACTGGTCCATCCACATGTGGCTGCAGCATGTCTGCTATCTGCGTGGCCGGTGCATCCCCAGGGAGGGCATCCCGTGCCCTCCATGGCCAGGGCCTGGCAGCTCAGAAGTAACACATGGCCAGGGACAGCACAGGTAGCTGCTGGCCTGACAATGAAGGCATTTTATCTTAATTTGAGCTGTTAAGAAGTATCCCTTTTTCTGTGATTTATGGTGCAAAGATCAGGCCAGGAGACCCACGCAGGTCCAGCACAACTCACAGGGAGCGTTCCCAGTCGGACCCCGGTGGGGCCGTTACAGCCCGTAACGGGGCTGGCTCGGCCTTTCAGCACTTTAAAGGCTGTTTGTGTTTGATGGGCTGATGCGTATCAAATGCAATCCAGCTTCCCACTGTCTGCTCTGTCAGCCCCCTGATGTTGGCCTTTGACAGATAAAGCACCCCCTCCCCGAATTTCTGATTTCACACTGATGCACAAACATTCTTTGGCAATTTGAGCCCATTGTATTAAAGTAGTTAAATTCCTTAAGCATGTGCCTCTGAGAATACAGTGGTGATATTCATTACAGAAATATCAGTGTGGTGGCAGCACTGGCTATCTGGCCATGTCAGGAGACCCATAGCAGTGACAGTTCCATCGGACTTTGAGCCAGTGGGAAAGCTCCTGCAGGCTGCAGACGTGTCCACGCCACGAGTGCACAGAACTGAGGATGCTGCTGCACGTACTGAAACACACTGACATCTTTCGCTGTCTGTAGCACTGCTGCAGCATGCACATGCCTGCATTCTAGTGAGGGTCCTCATCCTTCATGTGTCTGAAGAAGCAATACTTGCATAGCCCAAGGAGTTTGGGGTGTGGATTGGCTGCTGTGGCAGTGGGGGCGGGGGTGTGGGGTTTGAACGAGGAAGTGTTAAAACATCTTTCTTGCAAAGTGCCTTTGCCTTTATGTTGGACCTCAGAGAAAGCACTCTGGCCATCCTAATTTCAGCACGTTGTGGGACTTGGCTATTGGACCTGGTCTGGAAGCCTCTTTCCCCACCCAAGAGTGCCTGCTGGGTCCAGGAGCAGCCTGGGAATCAGGAAAAAAGGTCCCAGGAAGGGAAGCAGCTTTGGCAAATGCAAGAATTTAATTGTTCTTTGCTAAGTGGGAGAGCTGGAGGGGGGCACCATTCTGGGATCTGTTACAGTTCTGCATCTGATCTGCTAGCCCTTGCCTCAGAAACTACCCCGTGTGATGTAGTCACTTGTGAGTTAAGATTTAGTTTCAAATGTCTTAAGTTATTATTGATGCTTGAAAAGGTTACATCTGCAACTCATTTTCTATGTCATTGACGTTCTTTTCTGACAAATAATTTCAGAAATATGCAGCAAAATGTGTTGGCCCACAAATGCTGCAGCTCACCAAGTGTGCAGACCACATCTTTACACATTTTGTAAGAAAAAGCTTAACTCCTCATGTGCTCTCACAGCTCTGCCTGCCTCAGCAAGGCACAAGGGTGATACGGAGCACTTGCTGCTGACCAGACCTTGCTGCTAACACAGTGCCCACGTGGGTGACGTGAGGCACGGTGGAGCAGAGGGTGCAGGGGCAGGAGCACTGCCCCCTCCACCACTCTCTGTCAGGTCTGGCATGGGTTGGGGCTGTGGAGGGCTGGCCAAATCTCTCTCTCCAGTGCTCGACGCACGATGGAAACCCAAGGGAAGAAAACAGCTAGGTGACCTGTTCCAGTGACAGCCACATCTTTGGTTCTAGAGAAACATGGTTTGCGAAGGGAATACTCTTGGGTGTCAGTTCGCTATAGGTTTGTTGACACCCAGGCTTTGAAGTGCAGGCGTCACATGGTGCTAAGACCTGGAAGAGTTTCAGATATCACGCAAGCAACGAATCTGAGAGAGAGAACTCGATCATTTTGCTGGGGTAGTCAGACACTGTGCTTGCCACTGCATCCCAACACGCTGCTTGTGGCTGTGGCCGGGCCGCTCTGTTACTGGGATCACAGGCGTGCTCCTGGCAGCTGTACAACGGCAGAGGGAAGTGCTTTCACTGGGCTTCCCAGCTGCTGTCACAATGTGGTAATGATTTCAGGGAGACATAAACCAGGTTGTTTGAATGAGAAAGCAATGAGTGACCTAGGCTTTCTGGTTAATGCCCAGGTGTATGAAGGGGAAAAATAGAGAGTTGTCTCCTAGGAATCATCATCAAAGTCAAGCATCATTCATGTAATTTGCTTTGGAAGGTGGAACTTGTCTTTTTATTTACCAAGCACTGCTGATGTCCAAGATGATAACATTTATATCAGATGGGAGCTTTTAAAGTGCTGCTCGGACAGGGATGCTGACCTTCTTCTGGTCTTATTAAATGTTATACATTTGATGCACTCTCTTCTGTTATCTAAAATACCAGCCTGGCTGAGAAAGGTGGCTGCTGTAGCGAGCTGGGTGAGGTTAGATGTCATCTGAGTGTCTCTGCTTGATGTGCCTTTGCAGGCAGAGCTCAGCGGGAACTTTGCTATTGGGATGAAAGCCGTAGCTTAACCTATGGGCGGTTTGAAATAACTTCATTGTAGAGTGGTATCCAGAGTGAAGATGGGACTCCACAGGAACGCTTCCCTTTCCCCAGCTTGCCTTTGTTGTTGCTACTTTGGTGAATATTAAGAGGGGTTGCTGACCCTTGCAAGACCGCGACCTCTGTATCTGAAAGGCTGGTGGAGGAGAGCCTTCTTCTCAACCTTGCCGAGCCAGTCTTTCCCCAGTGCTTGCCTTTCTTTGCCAGCGTGACACTATGGAAATGCAAGCTATGGAAATGCACCTTCAGAGCTGCCACCCTTGGAGCAGATTTGGTGCACTCCCACCATGTGTGGCTGACCGCTCTGCTTTGCATCCCTCAGGCAGGGTCATGCCTTCTCCGAGAAGGGAATCAGCAGGCAGTCTGGCTCACATCCTGCAAGTGAGACCTGGTGGATCATGTGGCTGATAAGAAGGCCCATACAGTGCAGAGGAAGCTTATCTGGGAAGAATGTGGGAGGCACACAGCTAAAGGCAGCACGTTCATCTAAGGAAATTGCACACGAAAGTCTGCAGTGACTCACCTAAATGACTTATCTGTGCAGCAGCGCTGCTGTGTGCCATTACACTCTGCATGCATAGGCTGCCTGTCCATCACTTGCCATCTTAATGCCTGGTTCTTCCATCATAAAGGATAATACTTAGAATACCATTCGTTAGTTTTGGAGAAGGCAAAGTGGAGGACCAGATTTTAATTTTACAATGTCTTCCTGTTTCAGGAGCTGTGGCACCCTGGGTGTACGTTTGGAGCTGCAGGTTCTTGTTTCCCTGAGGTAGTTCTTGCTGACGTTGGGCAAGCTGCAGCGAAGGTACACCACAGCACCCAGCCTGACTCTCACTCCGTGTGCAGTTAGGCACAGTACCTCTCCTCCTGCAGATGTGGGAAATTGTTTCTTCCAGGAGCGGGACACTTGGGGGGGAATTTGATGAATTCAGTGGAAAGGTTCTGGTTCACCGCACAAGGAGGAAAGGGTTGTTTAACTAGATCCTGCAAAATCCACTAATGCCATGGAAGTTACCATAATAGGCCTTGGCTGTATTGTGAGAACCAGTGAGAATAAAGCTGGTTTTTTTCCTTTGCGTTTGTTGGTAGCTGCTCCCACCACAACTTTTTCCTGCAGGTTTGGTGAGCCTAATCATTTACAGTGAGCTATGTCTAACAGTTAGGGCTAAATTTACAACATGCATAGGTTAACCAGACAGTAGGCAGACAGTTGGGTGTGAAATCCTCTCACTGCTTGCTTTTATTTCTATTTCCACATGCAGGTTGAAGTTCTCCACAGAAATTAGTCTTAGGAACACTGATGGTATCTGAGGGGAAGCCCAGTCAATGCCCCCTGGGAGCACAGGGCACCCTGCCCTGAGGTACAGGCTCACGCCATGCCTGGGCTGGCTCATGTACATGCTGTGTCCCACTGCAGATGCAGTAATCTTTGTGCCTGGGGAGAGCTGCAGCCAGGGCTGTCCACATCAGCCCTCCCTCGTCTCTCTGCAAACCACCCGTGATCAGCTGTGTTGTGCAGTCCTGGCTAGGTTTCGCTTATGCACATTAAAGCAACAGCTGGCTTCTAGATGACTCTGGAGAGTGGTCCCTTCATTAGTGGCTGGCCCATCCTCATGGAGCAGCATGTGGAGAAGCCACGCTTACCTGGAAGATGGCCAGGGTTCATGAAAGTTAAGCACTGTTGCACATATTTGTCTTGTTCTTGATGTGTTGGCACAAGTTTTTGTCCTGTAAATTTGGGGGCCCTGTGCTGGAGAAAGTTATAATGGCAGCTGTTCATTTTTATTAATTGTGTAAATGGCTTTTTTTCCCCTCTGAGGTATGGGTGTCGAGTAATAGTATTGTTTATTGCATTTAATGGGACATTAATCAACAGCCCTGGAGGAGCCAGTGCACTCCCAATGGGCTATGCATTCTGCTTATTATCTTAATTCCAGGTATGATGTTAATGATCATATAAGCTCTGGAAGCATCCAGTTTCTGTAACACCCATCCTCACAAGCTGTAGCCTCACAGGAAGAATTTGAAATTATATCCTTTGGTTCCCCTCTTCCCATTCACTGCAGCAGGAGCTCCCATTGCTGTTCCTTTATGGAGCTAAACTTATGGGCTAAAACCTAACTTACTTTTTTAGACCAACCTCTTAGAAAGACCAGAAGAACAAATGGTAATGCCACAGCATTGCCTCTGCCAGCCCGAGCTTGTGGGATTGTTCTGGGGGCAAAACAGACAATTTGTTTGAAATTGAGCTTTGAACCCTGCCTTGCTTTCCCCTCGTATTTTGTGCCTGTCACCTGTGCCTTGCAGTGTTCAAGGAAGGAGCAGAAAGCTGCAGGGTTTTACCTCATGTGACAGGATTTTGCTGTCATATATAGTATAGGTATGTCTTGTTCCAAACTTTCAAAGAGCTAGTGGCCTTCTAGGTGATCACCCATGACTTTTCAACCTAAAGGCATCCGTATGTTGCACAGAAAGTAACTGGTCCAGTCTTCCAAAATGCCTGTTTTGAACCAGGAACTTTCCATTTGGAAAGCAGGACAATGCAGGTATGGAGAGAGAGACTGCTTCTGAGCTGCAGAGTGCCTTCAGGAAAAGGAGGGATCAGAGTTGGATATTTCCCAGTACCGGACATGGGTGTCTTGTATCAGAGCCAGACTGTCCTGCAAATGTCATGGGAAAGGCAATGAATGGTGGAGCAAATCTTTTGCCCCTCCACTCCCGCTGTTCTCTCCACTAATGAAGCAGTAAGGTGCAAGTTTGACGTACCTTGTCATCAATAGCCGTTGCAATCTAAAAGACACTTACTGCTATGCCTTTGCAGAAGTCTGGGAGCTGGAAGCTCTGGCTCTAAACCCTCTGCTTTAACAGTTAATTATTTATTTTCATGTTTTATGAGAAGGTCCCCAGTGAGGAAAGACAACAACTTTAAAAATTGGATCTCTCTTGGTTAACACAGCTGACTTGAGCCCCCAAAGTCATTTTCATGGCTCTGAGAAAGCATAACATAAAGGTAGATTGTAACATAATGATAGCAGTCTGTCTCTTTCGTCTGTATTTTGAATGCTTTTCTTAATGACAGTAAATATTTGTCCTTTAGCTAACAGAGGTTTCTTTTCTGTAAAATTTCTAGCATACTGGATTTCTGTAATTTAGTTCTTGTATTTGTATTTTACATTTGTATTTTTTCCATCTTACTTTTGTTCTCACTCTGCAGTGCTGAGAGTTTGACATTGTACCATCTTCTTTTCATGTGGAATCACATCTGCGGAGTGGAAATGCACCTCCTGTTCTTGCAACTCAAGCTGTGAGATCTTTTTGCAGAGAGGAAGGCATGTCATGAACAGTCTTTCATGAGGTCCCTGCCCCATCAGGTCTTGAGATTCTTTGAACTTCTCTCCCTTTGGGGATCTGTGCTTTGCTGCCTAAGAACTGTCAGAGGATGTTACTGTTTTCCTCTGTTTGGTGATCATGTTCCCTAAGATGTTTTTCCCATTAATCCAGCCACATTAGGAAGAGCAGTGCAAGGCTCACACTGCTTAAGTGAATCTGGTCTTGGTGTTGGAGCCCTCATGATGGACAGTAATGAGATGCTGAATGGATTTGTAATGAAAACCCAACTGGCTGAGTGTGCAGGGTAGCAGTATAGTGGCTGCTGTAATCTTTCTGCTTTGCAAATATGTTAGCAGCCATGAGGATTTTTTAATGTTTCATGATATTTAGGAAAGTTTTGTTTCTAAAATCTGGCAAAACATCTCCCAGGCTTCCTCCTGTACAGTATCTGTCAGCCTTTTGGGATCAGTTGATATCAATTTGAGACGCTTGGGAATTTGTTTGAATATTATGGTGCTGAACACAGTCTGTATGTCCAGATAGACAGATTTACTGTGTAAATTCTCCTTTGTGAAATCACAGGTGTTTCTGTCTGCCCCATCTCTCTTCTTAGAGTATGGCATTTAGTGGATGCCCGTAAGATAAATGTGCTAACGAAGGGGTATGATTTTTCAAGGAGAAGGTGGTGGGGTTGAATTCCTCTTCTAGGCTGTTCTGTTGTCAGTCACCGCACCATCCCCTCACATTCTCTAGAGACGTCTGAGTTTATCTCATCTGAGATGGATTTAGTTTTCCGGTACTCTTGGCCCTAAAGACTGCTCCGCATGCTTCCCTTTCCAGAGTCCGCATTCAGCTGAGCTTTGGATGCTCTATTGCCACATAAAGAAGGTGTGCTTCTCGGTGTTACAGACAATGAGTCTCGCACTTGGCCGGCTATTGCCACGGATGCCATTTCCACGGAGGTTTGAGCCTGGTTACGGCCTGTGTAACCCACTGTGGCGGGTCCGAGGCAGGGAGCCCTCCGGGCTCCTCTCCCCCGCCTCCTGCCGTGCCTCCTGGCAGGGTCTCCCGGCGCAGCCAGCCAGCACTTTGAGTTCACTCTTGGAGAAGTAGACTTGGCACAGACCAGCTGGGCACCTTCGGGGGCCGGCGTGCCTGTCAAGGGCTGCCGCAGCCGCCCCTCAGAGCCGCCACGCCGAGGGCGCGGCACCGGCAGCTGCCTGGGGGCTGAGGGGGG